>JAUBNZ010000187.1:0-21853 GCA_032355485.1 Bonnemaisonia californica
CACCCGGGAACCGCACAACACCCGGGAGCCGCAGAACTGCCATACTCCTACCCGCAACTTCTACCGACGCCGGTCGCTGCGCACGCCGCTGTAGTAGGGCCCCTTTTCGCGGTACGCGCCCGTGACATAATCGTGTCTGCATGTGCCTGCAGCTGTCGCCCACTTGCTTATCCACGAGGCGTGTGTGCGGGAGGGGCGGAGGGCGCGCTTACCGCCTGGGTCTGGTTATGTACATCTGTGTGCCGTTTCTACGTCTGCTATTTGTGGAGCACAGATATCCTTCGGTCGTCGATGGCGCCTTGTACGCCTTGTTTACTATTGGACTCTGCAGCATGAACAGCATAAAACAAACACGGAGCGTGTTGACTTCACTTTACCAACGTGTCATTATCCATCATGATGTGCACCCAGAACCTCAACACGAATACGAAACATAGCAACTTGGAGCACCAGTATCGACTGTACGCAATTAAACACACACATATACCCACACCACACCTCCACCTTGCCTACTCCTCCGTCTCCTCACCCTCCACTTCCTCCACCTCCTCCACCTCTCTGCCATGCACGCGGAATCGATACACGCACGTCTGCCGGGCGCCATGGTTGCTCAAAATCTCAAGCCGCACGGCACGCATGCCTTCCATCTCCCGCGCCCCTTCCAGTACAAAGCTCTGCAAATGTCGCAGCTTGCCGCTCACGTCGAACACAAACGTCCCCAGCTTCACCAGCGCCCCCTGCTCCACGGCCGCGCGGCTCGCGCGCAGCGGGATGCCCCAGACCTGAAACTCGCGCAACGCCCCGTCCATGGACGACGCGCTGCTCTTCGGCGTGTGCTCCACCGTCACACTGCTCGGACGCAGCGGCCGGGCCAGCTGGATCGTCACGCTGCCCCGCGCCCCCGGGAACGACCAGCAGTTTCCGGGAAGTACGTCCGGTTGCAGGATTGTATTGGGACGAAGTGGCCATGCATACTTGAAACGAGTCCCTCCGCTTGGGGAGCCCACGAGAGCCATTGCGTACTGTCTCACGAATCGCGTGTACATCTGCGCCATGCTTGGTGTAGTGGATATTATTGACGCTCCAATGCTTGCTAGCGCGTAGTCGGGCGGTAGCCCCTTGTCCGCCGCGTACATCTCCGAGATGCTGGCAAAGTCGCCACGTGAATCCCAGCCCTGCGCAGGGTTTAGATCTCTCGAAATTCTTGCCGCTTCTTCCGCAGCCGTCTTGCGTGCTTCGGACATTAGCGAAGGGATAATCACAGACTCAAGTTCCTGTCGCGTCAGAAAGTTGCCTTCAGCGACGCTGTCCTTCCATGCGTTGCGGAACAGGAAGCGAAGGCACACCTTCAACACATGCGCAATACTCCCTCCCAGTTGTCGCAATACCTCACTTCCCGAGCCCACGCTGCCGCCGAAATTCACAACAGCACCGGCACGGTCCGCGATTACCCCGCACTGCTCCCGAAGAGCTTCCCATGCCGGTTTGTCTCTGCCTTGCCTCGTCTTAACGCGGCTATCCAGCAGTAAGAGAAACGCCATCGCGCACACAAACATTAAAATCAGCGCTGTAATTGGGGTGAGACGTGCAGACGCAGATTTCCAACGTCTGCGCACAGGTCGTCGAGCCGCTGCTCGCTCCACCCCCTCATCCTCATCCTCAACAATCTCCTCCTCTTCTTCGGCATCGGTTCGTCGGCGACCGCCACCCGTAAAACGACTCTTATTATCAGCGAAGGTCCGCCAGCGGGTGTTAACAGGGCGTCTGGCGGCTGAGCCAAGGATATCAAACAATGAAACACGAACTTGGTCGGTTATACCGCCTGCACGTTGGGTTTCTGGTGTAGCTACAATTTCCTCCTCCTCCTCCTCCCCCGCGACGGACTCTTCTGACAGAAAACGATGTGGGGAGTCCTTGTAGCGCATACGCCTGGAGTCCTTCGCATTGGCACTGTTTGTGAGCTGCCCTACATTTTGTGAGGGTGGTAAGGCAGAGACCTCACTTTCGACAATGTAGCCATTGCCATGCAGTGAGTACGCTCCCGGCTGAGAAAGCCCCGGCGTTGACTGGCGCTTGCGGCGTAACCGCTCGGATCGACGCGCACTGTTCATGTTGCGGGAAGCAGTTCAAGAGACAAGTTGCGCGCAAGGCAATCGTCGTGACAGCAACAACCAACAGGCAGTTCTTGGGCGCAAATCTCTTCCTTGTGCTTCCAAAGGCTCTCCAGAATATGTTGTTGACAACAAGCAGCTGAAACCGCAGTGCCCCAGACGGCGTTAGTTTGTTGAGGGAATTGCGGCGTGTGACGTCGAGTATCACTGGATGCAGCTAGGCTGTTCGGGCAGGCTATAGACGAATGGGCAGCAGCAACGGCCTCTTCAGCATTATTTATTAACGACAACGACCACAAGGAATGTTCTCTGAGAAAGGCGCCGATTTCACAACGTCCCTCACCGGAAATAACAATCGCGATCCCTCGAGCCAGGGCTCCGGACGCGGCAATGCAGCCTTTGAACGTATCTGAAGAAGGTGATTCCCCCTGTTTCTCGAATGTTCAAACTTTTAGACTGTAGACCGCCCAAAGCTGCCGTTTCAGGAATACCCTCTAAGTGATAGTCATAACTCTATGAATTCAAAATATCATCTAAACTTATTTAACATTATTATTATGTGGTACCCCCACTGAGGGCCTGCTGTATGTATGGGCTAATAAACCACCAGCGTCTTAAGGCAGAAAACACCCTCATCTGATTTTTTTGGCACTTTTTTGGCTATTTTGTATTGGACATCACACTACAGTATCATAAATTATTAACTTTATTAAATTAATCAAGTTCTTGACCCTGCTGCTGTTTCTGGAATCAACACCTGTCGTATTGTTGTTCGTTATAAATATTTTACAAAATTGAGAGGAATTTTAGGGGCTACAATCCAATGTTTTTGCTTTGAACTGTACATTGCACTTACCTGATAAAGGCACACCACTAGATATCCATACATCAAAAAATTGCCATAAACCACCTCCAAATTTGTAATGGCGCGTTGTGCTGTATTTTACGTTACTAGAGAACTTACGCCCGCAAATTTTCGTGATAAAAAGGAACTCTTCAGCCCAAATAACTACAGTAATTACAGCTTATCAGAATTCTGAAAGGGGTGCGTGATGAAACATGCTGAATAGTGGTGGCCTGTTGGTGAAGACCCATGAGGGTAAATGGGAGGCAACTACTGCAATTTACTGAAGTTTACCCAGAGTAGTTTCTTGCGTAAATGCCTGGGCATACTTCACGTAAGATATTTCGTGAGTTGCGTTATTACACGTTTCACTCACGTCTAGCTCACATCCAAGCTGAATTTTATGGGGCGTAAGTTCTGAACTGTATTCTGTACAAAAGAAATCTTCAGTCTATGTATGATAATAATACATAGAATCTCCCCTATCTTCGCTGAAATCCACTTTTTTAATTTTAAAAAACATACAAAAATAAAAAAGAATGAAGACAAAGCTGACATCATCATTTTTCATTAAAAAATGAAAGTCATTTGCCAGCTTCTGCTGCACTATACCCCTCGGTACTTTATACTGCACTTCACGCTATCTGCGGCAGGAGAGCCGAGATCGATCGCTGGAGCTGCAGAATAGCACTTCAAATCCTAATCACGAAGGCCGCATGACGTCCGTTTAGATAGGTTGGTATTTGTAATCGGCATTGGCATCAAAGAGCACTCCCCCTGCACTAACTTCGCCTCTGCTCACAACATCTTTCAAGTATTGCCGTGCGATGGTTGCTACTGCGTTCCTCATTTCCGCCACTACTCACTCTGTGAACAAGAAAAGCCCAGTTAAAAGTGCATTGCGTTTTGATTTGAGATGTACGGGCAGGTCGAATTCATTCCTCTCAGCAAACCACCGCTATTCATTGCGCATCATGCCCACAGGTCACACTCAAAGCACTCCTTTGGTACATCGTCGAATGGAATCGATATCCTACAAGCCAACTCAAAGTAGAGGTGTAAGATGTTCTCTGGCTTCTGGAAGCAGCGATACCCCACAGAAAAGCTTATCAGAAGCGTGGAATACAATCCTGTACAGTTTACTCCCATGCCTTCTTACTGGCCAGTTTGTCTTGCCTGCGATGAGCGAGGAGGCTGCCGCTGTTGTTTCTAGCGCAGTGACTGGGGAAGGGGCCCCTCCTGTCAGCAGCCCCAGTGTTCCATTTGAGGAAAGCGCCTTGTTTAACGGCTTGGCAATTGCTGTCTTCTTCATGATTGCCTCCATAACCATTGGAATTATAATCTTGACCATCGACTCTTTCATAGTTAAGCGCAACGACAAAGTGGGGCGCCAAAAATTAATGGATAGAATAGCGGGCAAAGACAAGAAAGGAGGTACGTCGGGAAATCCTTCAACTGGTCTTAACCGTCAGCAGAGGCGAATAGAAAAGAAGATGAAGATACAAGAGCAGCGTGAGGAGAAGAGAAGGGCAAAGAAAAAGGCCTCGAGGGCTCCAGCCGGTGATTCAGAAAAGTCGTAAATGGAAATCGCCTTGCATACGTTCAATCCAAGATACCAACCAGTATGCTGTAAAAAATTCTATCCAATTGTTAAAGACGGTAACCGTTTGGGCAATGGTTCGTTAGGAAGTACACAACAAGCAACATTGAAGGCAATCACAGAAGTTTGTCTTCTTAATTCCCACAGCTAACTAAGAACTCCGTTCAAGTATATGCCAGGAACACAAGAAGGTTAGCATGAAGATCGCGAAATCCCCCATTATGTGGCTTATAGCTGTATAGTACTTCCCAGCACCAAGCATCAGCTTTAGAGGAGAGGATGCCATTGAAGGGAGACCGTTAAACGTTCGGTTTCGGCTTCCCCACAAATCACTCAGAACATGCGGGATGATGAAGAGCAGTTCTAGATAGAAAAAGAGTTCCACCATAGAATAATTCCAACTTTGAACAGATTGATTATGCACTGCCATAGTACTACCGATTGCGACTGCAGCAAACAATAGCATTCTCTGTACCTTTGTCTGAAAGATGCCAAACGCGGGAAATCCGCGACGGGTCGGTCGAATCCCTGAACGAGACCCAGCACCTTGGTATGACGGGAATGTGTCCAGATCTCCAGGGGTTAATACATTTCGGAAAGCGAAAGGGTTGGGATAATTTGTTATCGGCGCGCTCAAAGAGTTTTGAGAAGGCGTTGCTCGCACAGGTGCTGTGATAGGCTCTGCCAGAGCTGTACTCGGAAGCTTTGTGTGGTCACCAGCCGCATATGCCATTCGCGCGGCCTTCTTTGCGAGAATTTTGCGACGTCGGAGCTCTTGTTTGTTGATGCTAGACAGCTTTTCTGTTGATACTTCACTTGAATGCGCATCTTCACCATCCACTGGGGTTAGCACATGTGGATGTGGGTTCAGAGATACATCTTCCTGACGCTCCATCACTGCACTCGAGGCACAGATTGGGGTGTTCCGGGCTTTACCCAAACGTTGGGCAATCTCGTATTCCAGAGCGACAATTTGAGACCTCGACCAAGGTTAAGTGGCAAAGCTGCAAGAACTAATGCCAGAGAATCTTACGATAGCAATACGTTACAATTGGCAGCTTCGCAAAGCTGTTCGGTAGCTCGACAGCTTGGCGAACCCCCAAAAACGCCTGGTCCAAACGGTATGAAATTTGCTGCACCGGTTTTCGTTATCACAATTTCTCCGCAACAAAAAGGGATGAAGGCTCCCGCAAGTACCTCAATGGCAAAGGTAGCAGGGGTATCTTCATCTACACTGACTATGCCAAACTATAGCATGTGTCTATCATGCTATAGACAGACAAAGTGACGATGCCAACAAGTAGGATACTGTAAGGACTTTTCAGGAAGTATGAACTCTTGACGTATTATTTGCCTTTTCCTTTTTAATGATTATAAACCTAACCAATGAGAGAGGACAATACATTAATATTGTACAGCATCCATTTTGTCCATTGGTGTACCGCCAGTACACTTGCGTGGCATGGGCATTGGTGTCATAACACTTCTAAGTATCTACTGTAGTATTAAATTAGTCAATCATCTCTGGTTGTTTGCTTACAGGTGCAACCGGTACTTCTCTATCTCGCTCAATCTCTACTCTACTAGATGCTCTACTGGCGCGCCTGCTTATTTAGTTAAGGGCATGGGCGTAGATTAAACTCAGACCCACGCTCATCATCAAGACGACAAAGGTCAAGAGAGCACTGGAGGGGGGGGGGTTCTTTCGTACGCACTACTAATAAGGAGTGTTTCCGCTTTTATATCATAAAGAGGAAACCAGGGCATGATAAATCAAATTAAATACCCAGGGAAAGAACCTTTTGAAGGGCAAAACATCTACCTTTACCTTTCCTGCTTTTATGTTTTCGAAGGTCGAAGAGGTGAACTAAAGAATTAAAGTAAGGCTAGCATAACTAAGCCTCGGCACTCCTCAACAGTATCCTTGGCTTACTCTCTCTTGACCTTGTCTAATATCCCCTCGGTTATTTCCTTTCCCCGTAATAACCATTTTGCCCTTGACCAAGGTTGCCAAGAGTACAGGGGTACAGGGGTATTCCGGAGGTTAATATCTACGTCCCAATCGCCTATCCTCTCGAAAAACCATTTGTTTTATGCTTTTGCCAACAGCAGCCCTCTGAGTTATCCAGCCTGCAAATGAAGATCCACATGTTCCCGCAACAGTGCGCAAACTCATCTCTAGCTACCATATTTAAAACACATACTGCAGAGCAACAAATATAAAGAGAAACTCATATCATTGCAGCGTGCTGGAAAGATCTCCATGATGCATCTTCCCTATTGGTTGCCTTTGTTACATATAGCGTGAGAGTTGACGACAATTCCCTTTTATTATGTACTCAGTCTCTGACCCCGCCCTTGCGGCTATCTTCGATCACGACAGCCAAATAACAAATCCCATACCTCTACTTTTTTATTGTCGTCGGGGTTGATATTAAACAGTATACTCGCTTGAATAGAAGACGCCGAGAAGATCCTATGGATTATGATGGTTGAAATTTTTGTGGATGCACAGTTGACATCTCAACACTGGAACTGGGAACCAAATATGGGGAACCTTTCGCTCGTAGGAATCTATATCGAGGATGAAGCCCTTCAAAAAGAGCCGTACTAATCTCTTCGATGGCTGCTACAAAACGGGCAAATTGATAGTATGTTGACAGACTGGAGGAACGAACCCTCGCAACCATCCCGTGCAGTTTCCTGTAAGGCATTGCCCTAAGCTGTTGCTGCCAAAAAAAGCCACCCTTTTTAGACTGTATAGATGCCCCAGACAAGACAATGAAGATGACACATTGGCAATTGCACTTCAGAGCATCTGAACTAGACCTATCAAAGAGTTCACCACCTTGAAGGCACATATGGTTTGACGGTTCACGCAAAATCTTCTTCCCAATTAAACCTTCATGTACTGCATTCCATCATCTTCAGTACCCCAATCACCATACTCTGCCTATCTTAAATCTGATAGAAGCTAGAGGCGTTTGGATCATTGTACAGACCATTTATCACAAATATAGTGTAGCTGTACCCTGCAGATGACTATACCCCAGACCACATTACTCCGATCCATAAAGTCACATTCTTAGACGAGTATCTAATATGGACGCTCTGCGATACTCTTGACATGCTTCCCTTAAGGTGTGCGCAAGACAAGGATTGTTCTTTCTTGCTTTCTTTCTTCTCAACATCAGATGTTGACCAGATTCTGGTAGCCATGTAGATAGATACTGTACGTTTCTTGAAAGAGTAAAACACTGCCAGGGCTGTGATATAAAAGTTGAAAGACATTAAAATTTGGAGGGATTTTCTTACCGAACGAAAAAAAGGGCTGTTCCAGACT
Source organism: Bonnemaisonia californica (assembly GCA_032355485.1). Classification (NCBI taxonomy): domain Eukaryota; phylum Rhodophyta; class Florideophyceae; order Bonnemaisoniales; family Bonnemaisoniaceae; genus Bonnemaisonia; species Bonnemaisonia californica. The sequence continues at coordinate 7,899 of JAUBNZ010000187.1, forward strand.
CTGGAGGAGTCACTGGCTGTGACTCACACCATCTCTAAATATGTTTACTTCTTTGGTGTTTGGTTCCAGAGAACCTATCGCCCTCTGGGCGATAAACCGTTTTCAAAACCTCACGATCGTCTTCCCAATTTGGGCCCATTTCTCTGTGAAAAGTGGGGAGTCGGCATGCCGAGTTCACAGGTCGCTTCAAGACTACTTGTGCGGAAGAAATGGGAGCTCTCCCGTCCTGTGGATGCTGTTGTGTCAGCAGGAGCAGGGAATGCAGTTGCCGCTACCTCTTCAATTACGGGTTCTACTTGGGATGGCAGAGTGCATGGGTTGATGGGTGCGGGCCAGATTGAGGCTGAGATTGAAGTAGACACTGGCATTGCTGACCTGTGCTGTCTGGATGAGGGTCAGTTTATCGCGGGAGCGGACGATGGAAGCGTACGCGTTGTACATAGTGGGGGCGTACTGCCCCTACCCGGGGGACATAACTCGAACGTTACATCTGTTGCTGTTTCTGCAGAGAAGAAACTAGTAGCCTCAGGGGGTCGAGACCGTGCAGTTCTGTGTTGGAACCTGAACGAACCGTCTAATGAACCAATGCGTTTTGAAGGGCACATTGACGCTGTAAATTCTGTAGATTGGAACAAACAAGGGGATAATCTACTCACGGCATCTGCTGATGGCATGGGCTGTGTCTGGGACGAGCGACAGAGTCATTGGCAAGCAGCGATTACTATTCCAACAGGCTTACACGTTTACTCTGCTGTTTTTGCAGCTGCCGGTACGACCGTCGTCATGTCAACGGAGATGATGGATGTTGTAGCCTTTGACGTCCGTTCATCTGCTAAACCAATTTGGCGGGAAGGAGGGTACAAAGGAGTCGCTCATTGCCTTCGAACATCACCCTTTGACGAAAAATTGATCGCCATCGCCTCCAACTGCCCTGCCGTGACGCTCATTGATGTATCTACTGGAAAGACAGTGGCACGTTCGTTTCATCATACAGATTACGTCCGCAGCGTCGCTTGGGACCCTCAAGCGGAATCTCGTCTATTCAGCGGTTCTTGGGATAACACGGTTGCTGAACTCACGGTGACTTCTTAAAAAAGCAGGAAACCTATTTCACCCAGAGAGCAGATGTCGAGCTGCCTCAAGTACCGCGTTGATCTTCCCACAACTCCACGTGAATCCTGTGAGAGTACTGAAATCCATGTGCTTGACACACGCCTGCAAGCCAGCGGCCTCTTTCTTTGATTGTGTCTGGGTCCTGTGAGGATGCAAAAGAAACGACGCAGTGGATGATGCAAACGGTCAGAGACGATAATGGTTCTCCACTCACTGGTGTTCGACCCTCACATATTAGTGTGATGTAAAAAGACATTACCAGTCTTCATTGGGCTAGGTTTAAGCCGATAGAGTTGCCTATAATGTGTCTTTCATACCGTTCCTTGTGGCATCAGGAAGACCCTTGATGAATTGAGGTTAAGAGAATTTACTATTTGCAGAACTTCGTTAACATCGGTGTGATCTTTGACAACAAATTTCAGTACGGACGATGGGAAGCTGATGCATTCCTCCAATACCCTGAAATTTAGGCGCGCAGTAGTAGAATCGAGGGAATTCGATAGTTTGGGGCTCACATTGAGATGAACTTTTGGTGATAACCCAGAAGGACTTATCGTGCCATTCGTTTCGAACTCGATGTCGAACCCATCATCTATGAAGCGTGAGACAATGCCCAGCAAGGGTTTCTTGTGCAGAAGCGGCTCGCCTCCTGTGATGACAACAGCTCGCACTTTAGCACCAGCAAGGTCTAGGATCTCGGAGCTTACATCAGAGGCTTTCATCTTTGTCAGTTCCTCGCCCTTCGTATAAAGAGTTGGCCACGCGCCATCTGGAACATCAGAGGAGTGTGCAATTCGAGCATGGACTTTCTTCAGGCGATTATCATCAAATAGCCATGTATATGGAGTGTCACACCATACGCAACTTAGATTACATATCCCTAGACGCAGGAAGACAGACGGACGCCCAACATTCGGGCCTTCTCCCTGTACGGATCTGAAAATTTCTGAAACCTGCAACGTTTGGTCCGCTGATTCAACACTTCTGACGGTTTGTGCATGGAGTGAGAGATATCTGTGAAGAGGGCGAAGCGGACGAGGCAAATGGCGTACCGTTGCCATCTGGTGATCGTCCAACGCCTTGTGCTGAGATCTTTCTAAAAGCACGAAGTGGCAATGATCTATACACTGAATCTACATTACCCAGGTACAGTAAAGTTTACATGTGAAAGTTTACCTTCCGTAGTACATACTGTATTATGCAGACTACAGTAGAGCACTACTGTACTTCGTATAACTGTACTGCTGTACTATTGTTAAACAATGTTACTGCTCCCAAACAAAAGGCTACCGAACACAATGATACAGTGCGCGCATTGTTCATAGCGCCCCCTCTTTTTCTTAGCAGTTTAGGGCCTTCCTCTGGTGCACCACGGGACATCTTTATATCATATGAAAGAGTACTTGAAATCATATAAAAGGGTCTAAACCGCTTTCCGATTGGCGGTGGTGTTTATGAGTTATGAATAAAAACGTTATTTAAGGGGGTACATTAATCATTGAGCAGGGGTTGTTATGGAGCCATTTTACTTACAAAAGGATTCCTCAAGTCGTTTTCAGTACTTTGTTGTCTTTCCACTACCCTGTAACACAAGTTGGCAGCGTTTCTGAATACTTGCAGCCAGGTTCTCGAGCAGCGTCGATTTGATGGTTGCCCAACATTCTAAGACACACTCCATCAGCTGCTGAACGTTGTCAAAATGCCCCGCATTCCTGTAAACAGCTCTGGCCGAGACACCCCAAACGTTTTCTATGGATTAAGATCTGTGGACCGAGCCGGTCAGGGCAAAACCTCTACGTTTCGCACTTGTAGCCATTCAGAAGTTAGAACAGATGTATGGATAGGTGCATTATCTTGCTGGAAAATGAAGCCGTCTGGGTGCATCACATTTGTAAATGGTAGAAGATAGTTCCCAAGAGTACAAATGTAATTTACGGAGACCTGTTTTCCTCGTAGTATCGCTAGTGTTGACATTCCAGTGGACGAAAATGAACCCCAAACCATAACATCATCCCCACCGTCTGCCTCTTTGAAAAACCATGTCTTCCTTCCTGAAATCGTGCCAATAGTACCCGAGGTCATCCGGGCCATCTAGCGTAAACTTCTCTTCGTCACTGAATACTGTATTATTACGCAAACTCCGGGGCTACCAACCACCGACTCCTATAAGAGAGTACTGAGTAACTTATTAATATCCTACCCATCAAATGGGTAGAAAAGGGGCCTACAACCGCCACCCCTACGGGTGGTCTACATTTGTGGTTATTTCTAACGAGATAACTGTTCGATCACCCGGCATGGTTGGCTGAAGAATCTTGGGCCATCCAATAACCGTTAGTGGGCTTCGAGATAGCCCGCTGATTGGCTGACTGAGGCTATTGTGACTTTATCACCTATATATAATGATTGTACTAATTATGAGTCCCGAAGGGGGAGGCGCTTCCGTACCAATTAATCTTTTATTAGTACATTTCTACCATGCGCGCCAAAATTTGTCCAGTAGGAAAAATCAGCAGCAGCAAAGCTCAATATCTGTTTGTCAACCTGGCAAGCAGCTATTCAGTACAGTACCGCTAGGAGACATATGGCGCTACACTACTGAATAGTTGCTTGCTTCCAGACGTGTTGTTAACTGGTTCAAACCGCCTCCCTACGTTTCGGCTTGCCAAAACGCTTAATATGTACTACTACTACTACTGTACTACTACTATAGTAAGTGCTATATCTACTAACTAACTAACTACTACGCATAATACGCACTACTACTGTACTTCTACTGCGGTAAATGCTCTACTAAATAAATAACTCCTAGGCTTAATACGCACTACTACTACTGTACTTCTACTGTAGTAAGTGCTGTATTCCCTAACTATTACTACTATTATTAGAATTGTAAGCGCCATTCTGGCCCGGATGGTGCGGGTTTTGCTGAAGGCGGGAAGGGCTTCATTGAATATTTCTAAACTCAATCCCAGCCATAATAAAGGGCCATATACTGTGCAACTTATATCATCGTATACGTGGTTATTCGTGTACTACTAAGTGCTACTGTTTTATTAGTATGTAATGTTTTCTGGAAGGGTAGGGCCATCGTCAGCCCCCCTGGCCCAATTCGCCCATGCAGGACATCGGTTTCCGCCGGAGTTTGGAAAGCGAAAGGAGGGCTGCAAAGAATTGGGGGGCTGAAGCCCTCCCAAGTGACTTGTTTTAGTATAATAATTTCTTAGTCATGGAAGACGACGACATAAAATAAATAGAGCATCGATTAGCGGTGCGACTCAAAGTAAAGGGGGACCACCATGAGTATCCTCAACTCTTCTCTCCCAAAAAACATTCAACCCTAGGGTATTCCCTCTGCATGAGGTAGCTAGCAGCGCATTGCTCTGAGTTCTCCCCACAATAGGAGCGAACAGACCACGTTGAACGTGAGGTTCCACGTAACTCGTCTGGCTACCGACTATCTCGTTCTCCTAATACACCCTCTGATACCTCTGCAGTGAGGTATCCCCAAAACCCTAGTCTACTAACATGCCAACGGGGATATCTAGACCCTACGTATTCAGTTCCAAAGGCGGACCATTCTAGTAGCCGCCCAAGATTATCGGCTCTCCTCTCCGTTCAGAAGAACAATTAGAGCGCCTTCCTCACGCGTTCCGCTCACCTGAGAGCAGAAATGGAGTAGGTCAACCCGACTGCTCAACGCCGAGTAACCGCCGGCCCCAAACTCCCTTTTTTCGCTATTTCTAGGCTCTCTCTCTGCATGAGAGAGCTTTAGCCATTCAGGGAAGTCCCATACTCACTTCAAAGAAAGTAGCGGAGCAACGGCCTTGGTGCTGTCCTGCCTGATTCCTTATTCACAAGGCACGCCACAAATTCCAGTGAAGCTCAGCAGTTGCAATAGCTTCGACCCCTCTCCCAACACATGGAGAGAGTTTTCTGGTCTCCCACACACCCGAGTGTTCGCTATCCCTGTGACTCCACCAGGAGGAGTCTCTCTACCAACATAGACCGCCTTCCGGAAAGCTACGGACACGTTTTGACTCTCCCGTCTTCCAGGGGACATTAATATTACATTGGGCTCCTGACCTAGAACTTTCTCTTCTGTGAGAAAACGCAATGGAACCAAAGATGATGAATACCCGAAAACGAATCGCGGATGCGGCCTCAGGTTCCGAGTGGCCGCCGATCCATATTATTGGTCCCCATGATTTAGAGGGGACACACTGGCAAAAGCTTCGTGCGGAACTTCTCGCATTTACTGCAAAGGATTTGGACGACCCGATGAGTGCTCAATAGAAAGCACAAGATAAACTGTGGAACCTCAAGTACCAATATCTCAAAGAGGAGGTCATAAACGAGGCTTAGTTAGTCTTCCACTGGGACGCTTGGGATGAACTGAGTGGTGCTATCACTGGTAGGTTGGACACCCTCGCTGACCTGGTCAGTAATTTTCAAGACGAGGCTTCCCATCATTCAAAGCGTGTCAGTACGCTAGCCGACAAAGTAGCGGATGTTTCCAGAAACATCAAAACCCTGGGTCAAGTCAACGGAGACTTGGGAGACCGTCCATGCGGCAAATACCTCAGCAATTTAATGCCTTATTTGAGAACACCATTGGTGCGAAAGCACAGTCCTCTCCACGTGGGGAAAACACCAACGCCAAGGCCATTACGACCGAGCCCCCTTAACTTTGAGGAAATGAACTGGGTCCCCAGGTCCCTGGCCTGGTTCCCCTTAAAAAACTGAGCCGGCTTTCGACAAAGTCCAGACCTACCAAGTGTACCGTCTCGTTGACGTTAACAGTACTCTCCACCAAGGATAGTTGAAGGGAGTTGGGAAGCTATCAGCGAAGATGCGCGCATACAACCCATCTTTCCAAGACTTGGATGGCCGGGACCCAACAGATAATTCTTCACTTCCTAAGAACATTTAAGGATGCGGCTGATGTCATGTGCGTCAGCGAAGCAAAATCAGTGAAGCTCGTTCTATGGTTCCTCAGCGGAGAGGCAAAATATTTTCTCGCTTGGCCCAGAAGAAAGGCAAGCTACTTGGTAGCGTGAAGAGAGACCTCGAAAGGCCGCATGCTGTACATGCATTTCTTTCCCGTTACGCTACGGATGAAGACCTCTCGTCTGCCTATGAAGAAGTCACCGGGATCAAGAAAGTTCCGGGAGAGGACGAGTCTTCAATCGAAGACCGATTGCAAGGGTTGGCATTCCGGTGTGCCAACGTGTTCACCGAACGCGACTTGGTGAAATATTGCGTCAAGGGACTCCGCGAAGGAATCCGTACCACTGTGAATGTGGGGTTTTCAAGGGCCGATGAGAAGTATCTGAAAGCCGTGAAAACGATTGCCGAAGCCCATTTGGATGGGTTCCGCGCCGAGAGGGGCGAGGATGGTTTCAAGATCTCTCCCACCGGAGAGGGTGCCCGCAATAAGAAGGCCTTGATGGTGTCCCAATATCAGGGAGAAAGAGGGCTGCGTCGGATGCTTCCTCGGAAGTTGGCTTCGGTGACCCGCACCTGGAAACCACCAATAAGGTTCTGCTGTTGGAAAGTGGCACACCAGGCTTTGGCGGACCTCCTTCGGGATCCGAAGAGAGGACCGTAACAGAAACGGTTGATGTTTCGGGAGCAACTCCCACTCACAGTTTGACGCCCCAAGAAGAGGAGTTGTCCACCTCAAAGTTGCCTACCCGACCTATTTCGTGGTCGTGCTTGGGGTGCCGCAAACCAGGACACCTGCTGTACAATTGTCCTTACTTTCCCTCAGCAGTGAGGGGGGTCCTGGTGGATCATACCTCCAAGGAGGCAGGGGATTTTTGAGAGGTGGGGGTACAACTAGGATCATTAAGAAGACTGAAGGCGAGAAGCGATCATAGAGTCAAGTTGTCGGGTTGTCTGGAGAAGATCGAGACCTACCGGTAGGTATTCTGAATGACCCTCATAAGCTAAAGGCGTCAGGTGCTACGTTGACGCAAAAGGATGAAATCATTGTCAAGATCCTCCTCGGAAAACTAACGAAGGGGAGTGTACAGGTGACGCGCTCCTCTGAGATGCCAAGACCAAATAACCTGTTTCCAATAACCGGAAGGTACATCGCCCCAATAAGAAGGGGAATATTCTCTCTACAGCTGATACTGTAGAATGCGGTCAACCTATAACGGCACCGTTAGCGAATTTCCTTACTAGAAAGGGCCAGTTGAAGAAGGAAGGTTGTGTGTGTCATGAAATACACTAACAAATCTGCGATAGGATCTCTCGGGTTGTCTACTAAGGACTTGAGACCCACCAGCTTAGTGATAGACTCCGGGTGCGGACTCGCAATCATCAATCCCTCACTGTCGCGACCTAACTGGCGACAGTATACAGATCCCCTCCTTGAGGATCCAGTGTTAGCAGACGCCAATAATAGGCCTGTAATCATTACAGAGAGGGTAAAGTTACGAGTTAGGTTGGGAAGTAAAACCTTCCGCGTACGATTATTTGTTGCCTTCAACCTACCTGTCCCGGATATCTTAGGCACAGCGTATCTTAATCGGTATATTCGCGGTATACATCCAATAGGCCAAATGGTTGAGGTCAGCGATGGTGGAACCCTAGCTATCCTATCCACCTCTACTACAAAGAGGAGGAAGAAGGATGAACCCACCGAGTATGCACAACCAGACGACAAGAAGCCACTCCTCAATGAGGTGGAGCATGGTACTCAAAAGATCCACTTAATCAAAGGCTTGACGATTCCTTCGGACACTCAGATGGCAGTTCCCGTTTCCTGTAACAGAGGAGGTTTGTGTTAAATCGAACGTAAGAATAGCCTCTACGATCGACAACAGGTAAGGATAGCTCATGAGGTTAGCGAAGTGATTGCACGAAAGGAGTTCAGCATCATCTTGGCGAACTTCGGAGAGAAGTCCTGTCACCTATCGAAAGGGACGATCGATGAGTATGTGCATCGCAGTACACTCGCGTTACTAAATCCATTGAATGAAGAAGGTGGAAGCCCCCAAAGGAGAGTTGCGGATGAATGCCTCTAAATAATGATTCGAGAAGAAAGGAAGGCCTCAAAAAGAGACCCCCAATCACTGCTGCCGACTACTAACCCATCACATACAGAGGATGTTGATGGAACTCCAGAAGAAAAAGAAGATGCCGAGCTACCCTTGTTGATTGAAGATGAGGAAAAACCTCTACAAGGAGAGGAGTGTATGATGGAGATCGACACGGATTCGGAAAAAGTGAAATGCCCGAGTCGAGGAGCACAATCACACAGGAAAATCCACCCTAAGGCATGGATTGGAGGGATGGGCTCAACCTAGGGCACTTAGACCAAAGGAACAAGCATGAAGCATTCCTAACCTTAGAGAAGCATAAGGAGATGTACCATGAATCTCTCGGTGAAATCTAAGTCACCGCACACCGAATCGAAACGGACTCAACAAAGAGTCCAGCTAGGCAAAGCCCTATAGGATGGGGCCCCTACACACGAAAGTTCCACCGGAGGAAATAAAAAGGATGCTCGAGAAGGGCGTCATTGAGCCAACCACAAGTGAGTTGGTGAACCGCTTGTGTTGGTGCCCAAGAAGGATGGGAAAATGAGATTTTTGCGGACTACCGGAAGTTGAACGATCAGAAAATTACGGACGCCCTACCCATTGCCAAGAATGAACTATTGTATCGATTCGCTTGGTGATGCAAATATATTTACCGTACTGGACTGCGAAAGTCGTTATTGGCAGATCTCAGTGGCTGAAGAGGACAAAGAAAAGACTACGTTCATGTCCCACTTAGAGAGGTATAGGTTCACCCGTCTTCTCTTCGGGTTGAAGAATGCACCAGCAAGCTTTCAGCAGGCGCTCGATATGATCCTCTCTAGCATGAGATGGAAGCCCTGTCTCACCTATCTTGGTGATTTAATCGTCTTCTCTCGCTCAATCGAAGAGCATTTGGAACAAGTAGATAAGACCCTGACTTTTATGAGGAATGCCGGAGTTACCGTTAAGCTCTCAAATTGCAAGTTGTTCGAAAGAAAGGAAGGCTATCTGGGCCTTGTGATAAATCCCTGAAAATGGACCATTGGAGAAGAAATCGCGAAGGTTAATCGCGGTGCAACGTTTCCAGTAATGCCGACTCAAATGCGCTCCTTCTTGGGAAGCGCGGAGGACTTTAGACGTTTCGTGAAGGAATATGCAGACAAGGGGAGGCGGCTGAACCAGATGTTGAAGAAGGAAGAACTTTACAAGAAAAGAGAGGAAGATCCAACGGAGGATCAAGCAACGGCATTCGGCGTCCTCAAAGATGCCTTGTTTAAACCGCCGGTACTTGCTCTCCATAAGATGGGAAATACTTATACAATCGATACCGATCCGTCGTCTTACCTACTCAGATGAGTTCTACTGCAATAAAAGAACGACAAAGACTTGTTACCAGTTTGCTACTGGTCGCGTGCTTTGAAATCAGCAGAGATTTCTTACTCTCCCACGGAGAGGGAATGTTTGACCGTGGTAGGGGCGATTAATAAATTAACACCTTACGGGGAAAGGACTATGTTCAAGTTGAGGACAGAAAAAAAAGCCTTACGTTGGCTTATGAATGTTAATGGCCCGACTGGTCGTTTAGTCAGGTGAAGACTAAGGCTAGGATAATACGATTAAGTTATCGTATATAGCCTTGAAGCGTGCATCAAATTCCACATGCACTATCGCGAGCACCCACCGAGGGGTTATAATCGACGCCCCTCGACGATGAGATACCATTTACCAGCATAAAAACCTCCTCAAACTTAGAGGAGAAGATAGTAGACGACGAAGCAGAAGATCCAGAATTCTTAGACCCATACAGAGCTCGCCAGGGAGGCCAACGAGAGTTGGGAAAGGGGGAATCCTTCCTCCTCACCCTTTCGGGACCACCGAAGTCCCAACCCATTGAATTGGACAAATGGCTGCGAGAGCAGGCGTCCAATGATTTCTGTAATCAGACTCTGTCCAGTCATTCACCTAAGATTGATTCCAGTTTCATCGAAGATGAAGATGGACTCCTGCACATGAGATCGTTCCTAGATAGAGCGATTAAAATAGTGGTACCTTTGACGTTAAGGTTGCGCTTGTTTGCAATGTCTCATCGTAGCGTCTTGACCGGATACCCGGACCAGACACGAATGTAAGATCGATGAGTCTTAAATACTACTGGCCGCAAATAAACGCATGTATAGCGGGCAAAATTAGGGACTGCGCCACTTTCGCGATGAAGATGATGCCCCTCAGGAAGAGGACCAACAAGATGACCCTGTTACCAGCGGTGAGACCACTCGAGGAAGTGGCAATTAACACATTAGGTCCGTGAACGAAAACGGACGGAGGTAACAGACATCTATTCGTTAAGTCATGTTGGTGTACGAAGTTAACACAACTGTTACCAATGAGGACCATCACCGCTTATCATGAGGCGTTGTCATTTTATACCCATTGTTTGTTTAAGTATGGGCCACCGAAGGCCCTTCTCTCAGACAACGGGTCCCAGTTCGCGCCCCTTCTCTTCGAGTCAGTGTGCTTTCAGTTAGGCACACGTTATGTTTTGACCTCCACATATCATCCCCAGGCGAATGGGCAAGTGGAGAAATTCAATAGAACGTTTCCCTCGATGGTGAGGAACTACAAAAACAAAAACAAAACTGATTGTGGCACATACGCAAATTGCCTTATCGTTCCCATATAATATCTACGTAAACCGGAGTACGACAACTACGCCGTTCAACTGGATCCTTACTAGACCTCCACCGAACATTTCTCTCCATAAAAGGGTGAGAAAGAGGTCTCGACTAGAGACCCGCCCAAAGAGTGATTTTTCACGACTGTCCTCATGTATGTAGGGCACTAGAGGGCGATTACTGAAATCGCAGGCGCGGTACAAGCGCGACTTTGAACTTCGATTCATGGAAAGCAACAACCCCTTTTTTGATGGGGATTTTGTCTACCTTGACTCACCGGAATCACCGGAGTCAAAGCTGGGTCCTATTTCACAAGGACCGTTCTGGGTGGAAAAGGTGAGGAAGCCCGCATTGCGGATCAAGGGAGATGGCATCTCGGAAAATTTCAAGAAAGACCGAGTCACGGTAGAATCGCCTCCAGCTAATAAGTAGGTTACTCCACAAGAGGAGAAAATAAAACGTACATCCCAACAGAAAGAGGGTGAAGAAGTTATTCCACAAGAGGAGGAGGAAGCGGAGACACCTCAGCAAGAAGAAGGTGAGAAAGGACACGCCTTAGATGAAGAGGAATATGTAGTTGAGAAGATCCTTCAATATCAAATAGATGGGGGTGCGGATCAACAGGATTGATCTCTCATTAAATGGGAGGGGTACAATGATCCGACATGGACCCCGTCGGAACATGTGCCTATCGAGTTGACTTCTTGCTACTTGAAGCGATTCCAAAGCGCCCGAGACGGGCCACATGCATTCGTACAACCTGAGGTACGCTAACCTCTCTATTTGAGATGTCCGACGACCATTAACGTTAAGTCGGAAATGACATGTGAAATTGTCCAGTGATTGGTGAACGCAGACACATCTAGCGTAATGTGAACACCAACCATGGTGCGGGTATCAGGGGAGAAACCGTACACAGGTTCATCGACGGGGAGGAACATTTAACTGGAATGCAAGTTCGGACCTGCTCGCGGGTCACTCGCCCTTGTTCATGGGGAGTGTCTTGGCCTCAAGGCAGTAATCCCCTCTAAGGAAAGGGCAGAGGGCGGTATGTAAAAGAGAGGACTCAACGGAGAGTCCCAAGGAAAATAATTGGACAGTTGACACTTCAGGAGTAGAGGTCGGCCATAATGTCAAATTTGAATGGCAAGTTGCAGAGCAGCTATGCATGCACCCCTAAAAAATAGGCATAACCTACTTCACACCACAAGAGGTGTGAAGAGGTAAGGCAAAGTTAAAGAAGAATATGTTAGTCGACCGCAACGCATGCCGCACCTTGTCGTAGAGGGTACTGAAGGAGAACCTGAACGATAGAGGTGTGGCACAAGTCCAAACGTAAGGACGAAAAGAAAATGCACAACGTGCCTAACACAACGAGAGGTGGGAACAAATAGAGAAGCCTGGCGGAAGAAGAAATAAAAGTGAGACGCCGCGACGCGAGGACCCCCTGAAAGTAGAGGAGGCACCGCAGATTACCCTCAACGAAAGAGGAGGACAAAACAACGCGCACGCTCCACCGCCAACAACAGTTTAGTACACTGTATTTTCGCCTCAAGGGGGAGGGAAAGTAGGAACAATTCGCGCAGGGAGCCTGGATGGAGGAGAAGGAGCGTGGAGAGGCAGGACGGTAACGCGTTGTCAAAGGAGTCTCAAAGGAGCGACTGAAGTTATCGCGCAGCCACCTCAACAAAGAGGTGGAATGAAGAAATCACCTCAACTTTAGAGGGACGTCAGTTTGGAGGGAGTTGTGGAGGGAAGCAACTCAAAGGAGAGGGTCGATGAAGGGGATGCCATTGTACTCACCGATATAGGGGAGAGTGGATGGACACATACCCTCGCTTTCGGGCATCAGATTCACACCACACTAAAGTGGGGAAGTATGACAATTTGTTGCCAGGAATCCAGTAACATTACCAGAGAGGATGAACTTCCGAAAGAAATCCCAAAAATCCAAACAATAAGGACTTACTTAAAAATCCAGTAACCTCATCAGAGAGGGTTAGATTCCAAAATTCCAAAATTATGAAACTTCTTAGTAAGCCACTGGAGGCGTTTTCGGGACGCAACTCCAAGGGAGCCTGCCGCATGTACAAGTGGCTCACGCTAATTGGCTCGAAACAAGCCACGAAAGGGTGACGGTACAAAATTATCTGCAGCACCTCAGCTAAGTCCGGAAGAATAGTAAACCTCCTCAAAATAGAGGAGCATCGACAAGTGTTCCAGCGAGACACCCACCGTCAACCGAAATCACCTTACTAGGGAGGTCATGCGAAGCGAACAGACGAACCCCTCACCGAAGAGGCAGGACATTTGCGAGCAAACACCGAACTCCTCACCGAAGAGGCCGGGCATTTTCGAGCGAACTTCGAACAACTCACCAAAAAGGAGGACATTTTCAAACGGCACGTGAACTCCTCACCTCATCAGAGACGGATGGTTGCTGGGCGCAGACCAACTCACCCAAGAGGTAACACGAAGAGATACCACCGACGCGAAGCGACCTCACAGAAGAGGTCATGCGAAATCACCTCACTTTAGATATCTAGTATGTCACGACAGCGTACCACCTCACTTTAGAGGGCGGCGATTGCGGCTCACCTCAGCAAAGAGGGGTACATCAAACTGGCAATGACGAAGGTTCACTGTACTACGAATTCTAAATGCAACCTGCAGTGGCTAAACCTCATTGTCTTTGGGCTCATAATTACCGTTAGGTAAATTCGAAACCTTAGTGGTTCGTTTATCAAATTTCAAACCTCAGTGGCTTGCATTCCCATCAATAATTAGATGTACGGAATGGGTGTCAAACCCTGACACGGTGGGTACCTTGGAGTACAACAAGGCCCCACCAACCCAATTCACGTCCAATTCGTGTCGTACTGCACTAACTGCAAAAATACCATTATAGGTGTAAGCGCCATTGGCATCCCACCACCTAGGTGTACGGACCGAAGTAACCTCCAGGTTGCTCTGCCCCTTCCACTGGAAGAGGATACAGCAAGTGACAGCTGTCCTAAACGGTCGCGGTGTCAGTAACCAGATATGGATATGTGGCCATACGCTGCGCGCTAGAAGTATCCTAAATATTGGATATCATTAAGCAGATCATCTACGACTACCTCTAAATAAATATGGG
>JAUBNZ010000188.1:0-21827 GCA_032355485.1 Bonnemaisonia californica
GTGATCTAACCTGTGCAGAGTGGAACAACGATCCCGTACTGGTGGTGGGCGATGCCAAAGACGGGGTCCCTTGCGCAATGGCGAGCAGTCCGTCACGGTCTTCCACGTATTCTGCTCCCAAAGGGCCTTCCGTATGGAGTTCCTCCGTTACCAAGACGGATGACGAACGTGACGACTGCCCCGAACGGTTGAATTTCCGCCCTCCTGCGGTCTTAGGTTGAAGTAACCCCGGTGCGGTTTTCGACGCGCGGAAGCTTTCCCACAGGGCCTGCGCACGCCTTGCCCCGGATTGGTAATCCATCTAATGATGGGCCTCCAGGTAGTTCCTTATCATTGAGCGGGTGGGTGGTCGGCAGCAACCCTTCTGCGAAGAGGGACTTCAATCTCCGGTCGGAAAATACACTATCGCATCGTAGAGCATTCTCCCATAATTGGTTCGAATACTCTATCTCGGACATCGCGTTCGTTTGCTGGAAACGCGTGATATCCGAATAAGCTTCGGAGATTACCTCATCAGTGATGTATGTTTTGAGCAAATAGTTCACCACTTCCGGATAGGTTTGCAACATCTCTGATTTGTGGACATCCATCACCATCGTATCTCCGGTTAACCTAGAATGGAGAAGGTCATACGAGGGATCGGAGAGGAAGAATTGGAAACACTATATGGCAGCGCATTCCCGGATACGGTTCTGGTTGCACGCTTTTTTGAAGCGGCTCAGAGAGGAAATAACCGATATCGGATCGCGCCCGTCATAGGAATGCCCCTTCATTTGGACGTCCAACCGCTTTCGGTACTTCGGGATAAGGTTGGCCACCTTTTCGTCTTAACTAGCTGATCGGAGGTCCAGGCTGTAGGACTTATAGTGAACGGCCTTCAGGAACAGGTCGTTCAACGGATTCAACGGCCTCAGCCTTGATATGTCGCTGGTCCGTGTGAAGCTTGGTCGTGGGCTCCACCGGGTTGGTTCCGACGACATACTGTCCGTATCGGAAGGGGCGGAGTTGGGCTCGACGCTCGTATCCGTTTCGGTATCATAAAATCAATTCGAGCAACGACCCTTTTGGGATTTCTTCTTTTTGCCTTTGCGGCCGGGCGAGGACTTCTTACGGCGACTGCCTCATCTTCTGTTGTCGGGGGACTGGATCCAGCGCCCTCATCGCGGCGCTGGGATCGATTTCCATCATGGAGTACAGGAAAATAACCGGCACGGTCCCCGGTTGGTGCAGATATATCCCTGGACGGTAAAACAACTTTGTCCACTTTCGTTATCTGAAGCTCCTTACGGAACTCAGGTAGGTTTTCGGACAGTTCTGGTACTTTCATCTTCATCAGCTCCTGACGGATCAACC
The DNA here is from genome assembly GCA_032355485.1 of Bonnemaisonia californica. Taxonomy (NCBI): domain Eukaryota; phylum Rhodophyta; class Florideophyceae; order Bonnemaisoniales; family Bonnemaisoniaceae; genus Bonnemaisonia; species Bonnemaisonia californica. Next base: position 1,354 of record JAUBNZ010000188.1, read on the forward strand.
CCCCTAGTGGATTATCCGAACGGTCATCCAACACGGCATCCTCTATGACACCGCGGATTTCTCCGCGGCATAAGGCTGAAAAATGGCCGGGGTCATTCGCGAGGGCCCATTCCACAGCAGTGGGGACTCTGCGGTCGACGCACTGTTCTACCAATAGGCGGGTCCGTACGGTGGTCGTTGGAGTTTCTTGGTGGGGTTGATCTTGCAACTCCGGAGCGGTTGCTACGTGTTGCGACAAAGTACCCGCAAGGGTTTTTAGCAGGATCCGCTCCGGGTTTTCGACTGGAGTCCGTAGGTCTGATTGCTCGCTTCGCGTCGCTGGGCGATCCGCTTGGGGAGTAAATCCGGTCTATGGTCTGTCATATTCTTGTGGGTGTAAGGGGACGTTGTTTCATTTGATTTTCAACTCTCTCCCACCCGATTCGGTCGGCGTCTACGGCTCCTCCGTTAATGGTAATAACTCCGAAAACGGTTCTTAGGGGAGCGGTAAATAGCTGCGTCGTCCACGGTCTGGAGCGACGGGTTCTTGAATTCCGAAAACGGTACTTTTGAGACTGCGTTTCTAGGACGGGAGACCAATTGTCGTATAAAAAGTCCGGTCGGAATGTAGAAAGTTAGTAACTGCGAGAGGGGGAGGGACGTTCCGAGGGAATGGCGGTAACATGGGGATGAGTCTAGTTCAATGGGCGCGCGAGCTGGGCCGGACGGTGATGGAATTCCGTAGCGGGAGCCGGCAGCTTGTAGACTAGTTTTAGGGCCGAAGGGTGCTTACCTCTTTATCTTTTTGGGTTGGCCGCTAGCAACTTGGTTAAGTATGCTCGCGGCTTTCGCACCTCACTACTGTAAGCTAATTACTCTAATTATATCATTTTCTAGTTACTTTCTAAATTGCGCTACCATATTTTGGAATATCCACGCCAGCCACTCCGGGACAGGGTGTCCGAGGTGACAGTACAGTATGCCATGGAGGACTCGCCGCTTACCTCTCGGGACAGGGCTCACACGTGGACGCCACCCGGTGCGCCACTTTTGCCACGTGTACGGGTTACCTGGCTGTCTTCCTTAGCCGATCTGTTAACCGGAAGTGACATTCGAGATTGTATCATATTTTTGTTGATGAATGACGAGTGATGTTGTACTTAAAATCTGCATCGGCTGTAGCATCTTCCCAGAATTGATCTGAAAGTTGCCCAGGCGTTAAATTTTCTCGCGCTATTTGCATTAGCGTTAGATTAATTCTCTCAGCAATGCTATTTTCTTGGGGCTGATGGGGTGTGGTGTTTCTTTTTGTAATTCCGAGATAGGAATAGAATTCTTTGAACGATTTGGTTTCACATTCTTTTGCATTGTCGGACAAAAAGATGGATGGAGGGTGGCGTCGTTGATTTGAAACCATGGTGATCGTGTGCATTTCTGATTTTGGAACTTCCTTTCTTTTCTGTAAAAATGATATGATCAAATATCTTGATGCGGCATCTATGAATGTGATAAAGTGTTGATTTCCATTTATGGATGCTGGGGAAATGGGTCTACACGTGTCACTGCTGAAGTAGAATCCAACAGGAAAGGTCTGCTCTGAATAAGATCGATGTGGTACTGAGCGAGTCTTACCGTTGCCACATCCAACGCAGGTTATTGCAGGAATTTGTTGCTTGAGGGCGGTTGGTATCTCTTTAATGGCATTCTCTTGAGCAAATGATCAAATGAGAGTGGGAGGGATGTGATTTAAAATTAAGTGTCATTCGTGTGTTAAGTTTTGCAGATCTGGCTTTGCATGAGAAAATTCTGGTGGTTGTTGAGGTAAGTGACGGCGGAGGTACTTTAAGCTTCTTTGCTGAATCATGATTGGTTTGGTTGGTTGCTGAATTTGAATTGGATTGGATTGCGGATTAGGAATCGGTAGGACATGCAGTCTGGTAGAATCATAGGGGTTATGCGTTGGTTGAGGTGTGGAATTTTCTGTCTGCAATTGATTTGGATCAATAGTACGAGCAGCCTAGGCATTACGTTGTTGGTTAACATGCGGGGATTTATCAATGATGTATTATGGGCTGATCCATGTGGCTCTTGCTACTGCAATGGCATCTTCGAGGTTGAGATCAATGACTTCAGCTTTGCGCTCACTGAATATGACGATTCTGCTGTTTCGAGTGATATCATGAACGGAAACAAGATTTGTATCAAGTGTTGGGCATGTTACCTCAGATGTTGTCAGCTTTTATGGAAGTTCTGATTGATTTTTGTCCTTTATGAGTGCACATTGCAGTTGATTTATCAGCAAGCCGAGTGGAAGCTGACGGCGGTAGCATTTTCATAGATAGAAGATTGTAGTTGACATGTGAGGGGTTAGCTGCAGAGTCGAGGGCATATTTTGTAGATGACGTACATTGAGGTGGGTATTCATCCGAGGATTCACTGCTGGAAATTTCATGTTGCGGTGAAGAGGATGCAGACTGGATAGGATTGTTGAGGGCGATTACATGAGATTTTTACCCTTACTTTCGCCTGTTTTTCTTTGGATCGCATGGTTGTTCTTTGGGTTCCAGGGATTCCTGCACTGTTGATCAGTGTGGGCTGACGGCGTACCTAAAGATGTATTAAAGCAGCATTTCCATGTTGAGGGTCCTGTAGCCCGGCGTTGCGTACATCGGGGGATGGTAATTGAACTTTCAGTTTCAATAAGTTCAGCTGTCACAATGATAAGTGCACGACGGAGCGATTTGATGCTCGCAAATGGATTTAATGTCGAATGGATACGATATGTCGCAAGTTCAGCTATAGGTTGGAGGCACTTGATCAGAATCTGAACGTAAGTCCTTTCTACATGAAGAAGAGGGTATTCTGTATCTTGCATCCTGCAAAATATAGATTTGTGTTTTTCGATGAAGTTGTCGACATCATGGATATTGATAAGCTTGGTTGTTTCTGCTGCTGATCGAAGAAGATGATGATCGAGCTCATCATGGTGACCAATAGTTTCTTCTATTTTCTCGATAATAGAGTGTATAGAAGGGTCAGCTTTGTTAGGTATAACAATTGACTGGATTTTTTCTGGTATGGCTGCAATCATCATAACTCGTAGCTGAGTCATGCTCTTCACTGCATTTAGTAGGGAATCTTCATCTGTAGGTAGAGTAGGATTACTACTGGCAATGATGATAAGAATGTTCATTGCGGTGGCTGCATCTTGGAATGTCATCAGCCACGTTCGGACATTGTTCTTGCGTAGCTGTGGTAATGAGAATGTAATATTGGCTGCCATCTGTGATGGTACATATCTGGTAGTCAATTTTGGAAAACCTGCGTAGGTGATCTTCTGTGTGGTGGCAACGACTGTGTGGTGGCAACGACTGTGGTTGCTGTGTGCATGATTGCACAGGGGTTTGAGGTAACTGCGACCTGTTGAGGGGTTTCAGCTGCTGGTGCTGAAGGTGGTGTTTGGCGTGATGCTTCACGTGCTCTTGCTCTGGAATCTCTTGGTGATGTTTGCGAGTGGTTTTTCGTGGGGCCCATAACCTGTTAGAGAACGTGCACACACGTCTCTCGAGAGCCCAGGCATCCAGGGTCGTGGACTGTGGTATTTATAGTATATATATTACGTGTACTACGTGTGTATTGTACAGTGGAATGTGGTTGGGTAACAAATTTCACCAGTCCAGCAGACGGACTGCAACAACCAGTGCACCCACCGCTGTAAACTTCAAAGTACTGTAGTGGGGAAGTCAGAGCATAGAAGCCTGGGATGAACTCATCAGTACACTGTTTTATTTATTGAAACAGCTTTTGCAGTCAAGAGCAGCACCACCAAAAGGAAGGAAGCGAACTCCAAGCTTCGCCATCTCCCGGGTATTACCTGTGGTAGTTGGGCACACGGGTGGGTGCTTGAATTAGTTATATACTTTGGCCCCCTGCAATCGCGATCAAATGCGCTAAAGCCCCGCAGTTGGCAAGTAAGGCTGGTTTGATGCCTCTGTTATTCCGAGCAGTCCTATCGCGTTACTGAAGGACAGCGTTCGATGTACAATTAGTAGCCACTTACACACATCAGAAGATTGAACGGCTCTTGTTAGAGGAATGTAACGCAGTCGGACCTGCACGACTTTTCGCATTTCGGAAAAATCATCATGACGGCGAGTGAAGCGGAAGGCTTATGTGGATCCAGAGCATTTCACAACTTTCATGGGAAGAGGAAGGAATGCGCATTCATATTCATGCGTCATCTCTCAAGATTGCGATAGTCCATGAAAGCGTCAGTTAGTTTGTTCTTCTTGGCCTTCGCCGATTTCACTTTCTGCGCTTCGTGTATCGCTTTTCGCTTGCCGGCGCGAGTTGTCCGGACGCTATTCTCCAGTCCAGACTCCTGCGTTTCCTGAGCCTCCATCTCGGCAATTTCGACAGCCTTCGCTTCTACAGCCATTTCTGCCAAAATGTCATCCATGCGCCTTTCGAAGCTTTTCTTAAGCGCTCGCTCCTCTCGACGGTTCGGTGACAGCCATTTCAAAAGAGCATCAAGATCAGTTTTGCTCCGTAAGGCGCTCCATTGCCCGCCTTCTGTGTCCTCAACCCAAATACGACCAGAACCCTGGAAAAACCAATAGCACTGACTGTTTCGATCTGTCCCGACGGGGTATGACCGCACTGGATCCTCATGTCTTGACCGCAGCGGCACTTGCGGTGAGGGCATGGAATTGATAGAGGAACTTCCTTCTTTCGCATAGCTGTTCGTGCGGTTTCGTAGACGAATGTTCTTTAGCGTCTTCAGGTTTGCTCGCACTTTATCGATTTTGCTTATCATCGCATCAGCTTCACGTTCCTTAATGCGTCGCTCTTCGCTTTCCTTCCGCTCCTTCTGTGCCGCTTGAAGCTTCTCTTGTCTGGAAAGAACCTCTTCAGGTATACCACCAGCATTTTCCGTGCTTGATGACTTTTCTCTCGTCCCGCCATTCCCCGTGCCTTTTTCACCATCAGACTCTGTCACTGCTTCCACAAACCCGTTCTTCGTCCGGAATTCTAGCAGCTCAGTCCTCAGCTCTCGAAGCTGTAACTCGAGCTTTTTTCGGTTCGCAGAGTTTTCTTCCCGAGCCTTCTTCTTTTCCTCCTCGGCGTGATCCATACTATTGGTTACGCATTCCCGCAGTATATCACTCATTGCTGCATAGTCTATAAGTTCGCGCAAGATACGGAGCTTGGCGGAGGGCCCAATCTCCTTGTAAAACGCCCATTTGTTAGATGACTTTGCAAGCTTGTGGACAGTAGAATGCAGAAAGTGGTCATCTACTTCATCTGATTCAAACGATAAGATCCGAGGAAGTTCATCCAACACTGCCAAAACTAGATTCTTTGAGTTTTTGGCGGAAAGTTTCCTCACCACAGATTCTGAAATTCCTAGCTCATCGACAAGGTTGGCATCGCTCATGATCGTCTGTACCAAGCGAATCAGACACGCATCTAGTAGGGGAGAGCGATCATCGTGCACAATTGACTGCTCCAATTGTTTCAGTGAAAATGCAGAGAGCCGTAGTGTCTTTGTGAAGGCAGTAGCAAATTCCCACAGCTGTAGCAGATCACCCACTGCACCGCGAGGGATACCTGAGAAGTTCGTGGATAGTGTCGGATATGTTTCGTCTGGATCAATAATGTGTGCAGGAGGGCTCTTAAGAGATGGCTCTTCTCTATTCGGAACTCGAGGTCTCTTTAGAGGTAAGTCTTGCTCGCTGCATACTCTAAAGTCATCTTCTCTCCCGTGTTCCACTTCGCTGTCATTGCCAGAACTAGTTTCACCGATATCGGCGATGTTACCATCCTTTTCGTCATCCTCAGTAACCACTGCAACTGGAAGAGGTTCTTCCCGTGGCACTGGACTTGCGAAATTCTCTCTATCGTTTCGTAGCGAGTCCAAGCAGAGTCTCACTTTCTGGCTACCGTCGTCTTTAACGCAGGATGACTTGTAGCCTACTTTTTGACGAACCCTTGCTTCAGCTTCCCTCTCCGCCTCATATGACGCTTCCATGATTCTGCGCTTCCGTGACATTTGGGTGGCAGGGTCCTTTCGCATTCTGGACAGAATACGATCTTCGCTTTTACAGTCTCTTGCGGTTAGTGAGGGCTCGCGCTTCACTACAGCAGGCGGAGTATGGCTGTTGTCATGTCCGGGAACAGGAGTGGAGGTGGGAAATTGTTCCTCGTCTGAACTGTTGTCATTATGGATGGTACGCACAGCATTATCATCTAGCGTGAGACTGTGCGTTTGCAGCATTCGCGCGCGTTCTCGTTTTCTAATTTGGCCCTTTTTTCGAAAACTGGGAGAGACAGTATCTGCACCCAGTTCTTCTTCGCACATCGCAGGGCGACTGGCCGTTTTGGAAGATATGATCCTGCCCAAAGAGGAGTCATTTTCAGTTCGCGCCGAATGAGCCATGTGCGCCTTCCTTCGACGGTGCCGTTCAGGTACATTGCACAACGCGTCAATTCGTTGATGCTCACGCTCCACATGCGAAGCAGCAAAGTCATCATTCAGTCCAACGCCTGAGTACTGCGGAACATTAGAATACGGGGTCGGATACGACACATAAGAGAGGTACTGGTCTGCTCTGCGTGGGGGATAGCGCGAATGCGGACTGCCATTATACATGTCAGTATGTGCCGGCATGTGTGGATCCAAATGCTGGCGCGAGTACATGTAGCGTGGCATGGACCGCCTGGTGGTGCGCTCCTCATGTGCAAACTGATAGGCATGCTGTTCATCGCGTTCCAGACGGTCGTGGGGTTCAGGTGGGGGATGGTGATACGGGGAAGCGGGGCGGTACTCATAGCCGCCGTCAACGGACATGATGTGTGATCGCGGTTCGTTGTGCAAATGGACGGGGTTGCGGTACGGCGGAACGTTCGGTGGGTCGGGCATGGGGGACGGGGACGGGTAGCGACCCGAGGTGGGGTGCTGTCGTGGCAACTCGGCGTATTCCTGGTAGACGGCGTAGTCGATGTGCTGTGGGTCTTCGTAGGAATAGGGCGAATAGCGATAGTGGATTGCATTGCCCAAGTGGCGTACCTCCACTGCGGGTGGGAGCTGGTACACCGGCCCCGTGTAGACAATTTGCTGCGCAGGCTGCGGGACATAGCTGTAGGAGGGAACGCTGTTCGTGCCCGATAATGGCATGGACACTGCGGTGGGTGCCGGGTGAATTTGCTGGGCGGTTGTGAGAGGTTGTTCCCCCAGCGTGGTCTGCATCAATGCAGAGGCAAAGGCGGGTTTGGTTGGGATGGGAGGGGCAGAGACGGCAGTGGACGCAGATGGGGCGAAGGCAGATGAGGCGAGAGCGGACGCGGGGGCGCGTCGCTCGGATTCGTTAAGGATGTTCTTTATATCCATGGGGAAGAGGGATTGGGTGGTGGGGCGGGAGAGGAAGGGAAGGAAGGGAAAGGAGGGGAGGTTGTAAAACGGCAGTCATGCTTGCGCCCCCAGTGGTACGCGCAATTATATCAAGTGGGCGGGCAGAGGCAACACAAGTGCGGACATGGCCAACGCTCATTGTTTTGGTACCTGTATGCAAATACTGTACTGTAGCGTACAGCTATAAGAAGGCAGGAAGCAGGCGCGGGTGAAGCGCGCTGGCAATCAAGATGATCAGTCGCAAAATATATGCCAAAAAATAGGTGCACGGATGCAGATGCCTGAGATGAGACTTGTTTTGCTAGATAATACCGAGATACATAGTGCGTGATTGGTGTACCTCACATCTTTTGTCATACCCAATGCCCAACTTTTATATATTTTCAGGGCATATACTTGTGGGGCGGCGGATGGCCCTCTCAGGGCACTTGAAAAGCGTCCATGTAAACGTTTAGTATTCAATTAGAGCATTTACTCAAATATACATTCAAAATTCTACACATAATTATCTGCGGCATGCGTATGACAAGAATACACTCCCGAACTTCTCACACGTCGACCTGTCGAGCAGCTCATACTGTATCATAACCACTTCATTGTGCGGTTCAGTAGAATGAGAGGCATTATTTGGGTATTATTGTTTGAAATTTAATAATGTCCCGAGGCCCGCTCTCTCACGAGAGACATCGAAAGAGTTATAACCCGAGTTACCGAATGCTTCACTAACATAGCATTACAGTGCACTTGCTGACTGTGTGACTTTGTAAGGGCCCCACCTCCGTCATAACACTATAAATTACTTTAGGGCCGTTCCACTACTTTTTGTAAATATACTTGGCACAGATATTGTAAATTCGGAAATATTCGTCCTATCCTAATTGGTTCTTGGAGTTCGCAGTGCACTTCCATATTTATGAGTGTGATGTGTGACGACCTTTTTACATCACAATATCTATTGGGCCATGGTGATGATTAAATTCCGAGGAATTTAATGGACAACAGGATTGGTTGGATATGGGTTGATTGCCACTTGTTGATGCCATTTTCGGACCTCACAAGAAGAGATTATTTCGGTTGTGTTGATTGGCTGCTCTCGGTGTGTTGTTGGTGATGTCTTGTTGTCAGACGCGTTATTCGAGTCTGGTCCTACTTGTACAGTTTCATAATAGTTCCAACTAGTGGCTCAGTTGCGGGCTTCGCCTACAGCTTCCCTGTGGTTTAGTTTGCATTTGTGGTACAGTACGTATTTGTACAAGGTGAAAAGGAAAGCCGGAAAGGAAATGATGCGAACTTTGAAACACTAAACACAATTTGATTCATCATCACAATTTGATTCAACCTCATCATAATTTGATTCAACAGTTTCATCATGATACGTACCCAACTACAATATCTTGAAGTACACTACATTATCTGTCTTCTTATCAGCCTGCACTCAATTGACCAATAGGTTGCCGGGATGAGTAGTTCGAGACATTGCCACATTTAGTTGCCCGTGTGAGAAGAACGCGTAGGAAAGAAGGATTCCAAGCTTTCCTGCGAACGATTGACCTTGAGCCTTGTTCACCGTCATGGCGAAGCACACTCGGATTGGGAACTGTAATTCCACGAAGCCCGGAACCAGATAGTTCTCGTCACCGGGTCTGCAAGGCATTCGCGGTAGAGTAATCCTGTTGCTCTTGTGCGTTCCGACTGCCACTCTTAAGTGCAGAAGCTTCTGATACATGGGATCGATGGTGTAACGGGAGCCATTGCAGTGACCAAGTGAAGGGTCCAAGTTTCGGAGGAGCATGACCACGAACCCTTTCTTGAGATTGAACTCGTGATCGGAGAGCGTACCACCTCCCTAAAGCCTATTGACTATCTCTACAGGGCATCGAAGGGCGTTCTATTCTTCATTCTCCACCTTGTTGGCACTGGAGTACTGACTGTACTGCCCAGGAACTATGTTGCCCACGAACCCATTGAGATCCGGAAGGTCGCTGTTCTTGGTAGAGAGAATAGCTCGAGAATTGAGCCATTCTTCGTCTTGATACTCGTCTTCCATGCCTTCTAATACTCCATTATTCATTGAAGCTTTTCTGTTTACCAATGTCACGGAGGTAGGTATCTTCACCGACAGTCTCCCATGGCTGTGACGATTTCTGCTTTCACCGGTCTCAGTTTCCCTTCCTTCTCCTACTTGTAGCAAGTATTCTGGAAACTGGGGGTCGTTGGGGTCTGCATTGGGATCCATTCGTAGTGCAGACAACCTCATGTTCTATGAGCCGCAGAGTCTTGCAGCTGTTGTAGAGGGTGGAGGACTTTAAGAATGCATTGAAGATCTGTCCACGCGAACCTCCTGGGACGGCAGGGAGTATTTGTCTGAATTCACTGGAGAATAACACCAACTTGCCTCCGAAAGGCAGATTTACTTGTACTATATCACGCAATGTGCGGTCTACGGACTCCAAACTGAGGTGATGGAACATGACTGCCTCATTCCATAAGATGGGATCGGTGCCTTTGATCTTTTTTGCAGCTGCAGACCCTACGGCTATGTTTCAAGTAAAGTCCTGGTCGGGTGTAATGGGGATCCGAAAGGTGGAGTGAGCTGTGCGGCCACCGTGGAGTAGGAGAACGGCGAAAGCTGAAGTGGCCACCCGTAGGACTTTTTCCTTTGAGTTCTAGTAATACGTGTAGCACGTTAACCAAGAAGTTCTTTCCGGTGCCCCCTAGGGAGTCGAGGAAGAAGATGCGGTGTTCCACGGAGACTGAAGTCTGTCCTTCGAGCACGGATGAAGGCAAGGAGAGGTCTGGTGAAATGGTAGATACAATTTCCCAGAAGACGGCTCTCTGCTTCTCGTTAAGGCGCGGTACATCCCTTCGAACCATTTCTGTGAGCTGCACAGTTTCCAAAAGCTGTGATTCAGTCGGAGGAAGAGCCGGAAGTTCTGAAGGCGATATAGGAAATCCGGAATGTTCGAGAGGCTTTCCGGTCATTGAATGCAGCTAGCCCTGTAAATCGAGCAATACATATCCGAGAATGTGTTCGTGAGATGCTCCAGAGCACTCCCGGGCAATGGATTTTCTTGAAACCCATAGCCAAGATACGTGTGTGACCTTCATAAAAAGCCCTTGGCGAAGAAGGCTAACAGAAAGTGAGAATGGCAACAAACACATGAGTGAGAGGAGCGAAGCTTGAACGGAAGGACTCTCGAAGAGCCCTTTTCCACTCCTCAGCGTCTTCCAGAAGCCCGTGCTCGACGCATGTATCACGGAATGTTGGGTGCACATCGCCGTCCACTGTGCGAAGTGCATCGAAGGAGGCAGCCCCTCTGACATGCGTAAGGAGAAGCCTGAGATAGTACCTTTCTCCTTCCTTTGGACTCACAGTGTAGATTCTTCCTACGACGTTTTTACATTCTCCTGTGAATGTGACCCGCCCTCCTTCGGTTCTTGTATTGCGAGGACGCGTCCTCCAAACTTCCAAATTTATTCCTTGGTGGGGGAGGAGGAGGAGGAAGAGCAGTACTGCTGGAAGGAGGAGCAGGAGAATTAGAAGGGCCCGCACCTACTGAGTTGTCTGAAGCGCCGGCTCTTCGTACGGGCATAGTCCCAGTGAAGAACCGTGGGAACTCGTCTTAGCAGAGATTCATTGCCCTTTCATACTTGGCGTTCGCGAATAAACACTCAGAGAGCGTAGTGGAAGGTCGCAGCTGTTGCTCTGCAGCTTTTTGTTCCTGATATTCTTTTAAGTAGACTGTGTGGTGGTTCTCAAGATGAACTGCAAGGCGAACAACGGGCGGGTGCTTATCTACAATGTCGAAGCTGAGAAGGCGTCATGCTGCTTCCGAAGCTGACACATACCTCGCATCCTTGAAGTTGGATACCTCATCACCCGTTTCGCCTTCTTGAAGAAGCTCTATTGTCAAGCGGTCATGCCCCTTGCATATGTACTTGAACTGGTACTTTATACTGCCTATTCGCGAATTTCAGATCTCCATGTTCACTTGGCACTCAAACAGTTGCAAGAGCTTCAGACTGTGTGGTACGACCTAAGAGCTGTCTACTTGCAAGTATTGAAGCCTACGGTTCACTCTACAGCGTTTGGTAGCAGTATTTCCACCATCTTCTTGAGATATTCTCCTGCAAAGCACGTAATGATGTTCCTCGATAATTCCTGTGTCACTTCTGAATTCCTTAGGGAACCTCTTACCACAGTTTCCACTTTACATACATGGAGGACCTGTATTAATGGAGCTGCACGGTCAGTGTTGTGGGACCAGGAAATTCGGAAGACTGTGGAGGTCGGGGAAGGTTCGTAGCTGGGGGAAAAGGGGAGGAAACGGTCCGGGAGAGATCCCTCGTAACGCGGTAGCGGTGGTAGAGGTAGGGAAAGAGGGATCTGGGGAGCGGACCAGGAGTAAGTGGGAATGAGGCGATTACTCGCGTAGGTTACAATCTGGAATGCACCGGGGGGCGTGATCCAGATGCCATGGGGTTCTGCTTAGAGACCCCGTGTAATTGCACAACCCCTAGAAGCCGGTAGGATGACAAATGCACACACGTGCTAGAAAGCGGTAATGAGAACGAACACGCGGGCGCGAGTTGGCGCGAAGCACAACACTAGTCGTCAGACTCTTGGTCTCTGCTTTACCTCCAAAGTCGCTTGCCTCTTTACTGATCGTCGGTTGGGTTTCCCCGACTGTACTTAAGGGTGTGCCAAGCACTTACTGTAATGCTTCCTATTGCATGCCAGTACTGTAAGTGCCTAGCTAGTGTAGCAGTAAAGGCTAATGTATCTACGTCTATCATCAAGTGTAACTAACACACAGTACGGATGTGCTTTGCTAAAGCGGGGCCACGTGTACCAGTTGGCCGTCCACACTGTGGTCGCGCTTGCGCAGTCGCGGTGACATCGCTGTACGGTTTCGTTGAGATGAAAATCTAATGGGTAGCGGCTGTCTAGCCCGAGGTACCGCGAAGCAGCGGTCATCCATCTGCACCGGGAGCGGGCGCGAATCCTTGGTCACCGATATAAAAGGGGCACTTGCTCGTCCACTCTTCCGGCCTCGGACCCGGACTCAAAAATTCCTACATACCCCCTCAACTAAACTTGAAGCTTCTGCGAAAAGATCAGCCACAGACCGTGACAACATGACCGAAAACAGCGACAACGCTCATCCAACAACCAACCATGCGGGGTCCAGCTCGGCGGGGCCTCCTTCCTCGGCGTCCGTTCAACCCCGTCGCGAGGACTACTTCTCGGGGCGTTGGGTTTTCGCCCGTTGGCGCTTCCCCACTTTGGAAGTGACGCGCAATCTTTCAAACGAAGGACGTCGATATGACTGGTGGCGATTCGATGCCCTTGACCTCCAGGGGCGGGATTCTCACGGCTCAGACAACCTGGCGTGTGAGGCCTGGAATGCCCGTTGCGAATACAAGCCCTCCAATTTCGCGATTCCCGGGTCTCTGCCGAGCGATCTGTAATTCCTCCGATGGCCTGGGAATGAAAATGTCGTTCGACACCTGGGGGACTTGCGAACTTGTCCTCGAGAAGAGCTGCCTCTCCCTGCTCCGTTGACAGTGGCGCCGCATGAGATGTTCCGGACCCCGGACAGCGAGTTATGGGAGCGAGGTGACATCAATAGACAAGATAGTCGTCCCGAGGTCTTCCGACCATGGTGGTGCCGGGGTCACTTCGTGCGCGAGGCACGTGACGAGCTTCGCAACCGCGTTCGGATTGGCGTGTTCGTCGGGAGGCCACAACTTGGAAGTACACAAGTTGCATCCTAGTGCATGGACGCGCTATTACCAGAAGTAAGATACTACCTTCTGGCCCGAAGTCGGGAAAGGTATACCGGTGCAGATGCCTGCTGTCTTCGTCTACTCGAGGTCCATGTTGATGCAGTACGGCTGTTCAGCCCATCGAAGTTCCACGTTTTGGGCGGTCGCCCTGTTCGAATGGACGTTGATGGTCGGAGCATCCCTGCTGCACAACGCTTTCATCCACGATCGGCTGCACCATGTGTCGCCTCGCATGATCGCGAACTTCCAAAGAATCTGTTTGGAGCCGATTGTGTGAGGGAGCCCCTATTCCGTGGCCACTTTCGAACGCCTCCTGACGGAGTATGAAGGGGTTGATTGGGACACTTGGACGAAGATCAGCCTACCGGGTCAGCCCGAAGATGATATGGACGTCTGGATGCCGTGGGATCACGCAAAGGGTTGCATTGATTGGGGAAATCGGCTCCTCGGGGTCACTCTGGCCGCTCCTATTCCGCGCCACGAGCTGCTAAGCGAACGAAATCCCGCACGGGCGCGTTCCTGAACCAGGAGTTTGGTGATACGCTGGACATTCATGGCGCGTTGGCGCTCTGCGTCGACGGCGCGGCGTCGTCAACTCTGTCGCTCCCGGTGCAGCCGCCATTGGCTGAAGATTCTGCCGAACTGGCGCAAGCGCACGCTTCGGTGGAATGTCTGACCGAACGGGTGCTCACCCTTGAACGCGATCTCACGGTCTTGGCAGCGGAGAAGGATTATCTGTAGAAGACCAATGATGGGTGCCAGGCGGCAGTGGCGGCGCTGCCAGGGGCGGAAGCCGAGGTGGTGACGCTGACTGGGCGTCTTTCCCTTCTCGCGCAAGACTTGAAAGCCTCGAAGGAGGAATGCCAAATTGGCGAAGATCAGCAACTGCCGTCGACGCCAACAGGCGGATTAGTTAGTCGCTTATCAACGTCTGTATGTCAACTTCAAACGGTTTGCCCAGGGGGCTTTCGCTGAGGCGAAGGATCGGAGCGACGAACTTGCTGCCATGTTCACCCACACAGTCGCCGATTGGACGTTGGATACGAAGGAGCAAAATATCTATGATCAGGCGCAAGTTGCCGCTGAGCAGGACAAGAAACGGGCCGAGCGTGCGAATGCGAAAAACACAGCGGTTGCTGGACCGTCGACACCGGCTGCGGGTCCGTCGGATTCACCTGCCGTTGCGTTGAGCGCCTGGCCGGTGAATCCACCTAGCGCTAAAACCGGAAATGAGGCCAGTAGAGTAGTATCTGGCGCGACCAGCATGAATAAAACGTCCTCTTGCCCCTTGCTTCATCCTTTTCTTCTTCCATGTTCTCGTCGCTGCCCTGCCGTCCCTACAATGGTCCCTCCTGTTTGTGCAAACCGGAGTCCTCTTCGGCGTAAGCCTTCGCATGAAAAGCTTGTCGAGGGTGTGGCAGTGGTGCTCGTGTGGGTGGCGGTGGTGCTGCCGGGGGAGATCGGCAAGATACTCCCTGGGACGCCCGGGGTGATCTTACTGGACGTTTCCGAATGGGTGGAAAACGTTCATGGTGTTGAGTGGTCCACGTCTCGTAAGGATGTGGGGTATGTCCCCGTCACGGTGTGTTTCGGCGTGTGCACACGGCGTGCGCCCACAGTAAATTTCGGGAAAATTTGGGCGTTTGCCTTTTTCGCCCGGACGGGGTGACTGGGCATCTGCGAGGGAAGGATGTCCCGCGCGGTAACCCAACATCGGGGTCCTCCGTTCTTGGACAAGGCGGTAGGCTGGGGATCGGTGCACCCCTAAGGTACCCATTCGGGGGGTCGGCGATTAACTTTGCGACCTTTCAATTCACAACTTTCTAGAGACGCTGCCAAAATTTCAGCAACCAGATGGTTAAAGCGAGTTCTGGTTTGTGGGACTGGCCGTCTCGCTGTGTGGGCCGGAGGGGGGGGGGTGAACTGTAAGGTGGAGCCCCCTTCATCAGCCACCGGCCGCGGCCGTTTACCGACTCGGTGATGCGTGGCGCGGCGACGAAGAGCCGACAGGGGAAGATGATGACGAGTCGGTCGACGCGCGCCAACGAAAAGAGGCGGATGCCTTGAGATGATACATGATGGAGAAGGTCCTCATTCAAGTTTGACGGCGACCCTCTTTCGTTGAAAACCGTCACAGACGTCTAGTTAGACGTTTTTGGATTTTCCGAATACGCCACCTCACTCCGATGACGTGCCGTCGCACCTAGTCTGCGAAAGAGAACCGACGTCCGCTTTGTTGCCGAGCGGCGGGTTTCCGGAAACGAGCTACGAGGGGGCCCGGGAGGCTGGTTTTTGGTTCCCAGGTGTCCTCCTCCAGTGGATAACCGTACCAGCGTACTTTGAAGATCGGGCGCCACTTCATCTTGCGCTTCGGCGACGAACTTGTCGATGAAAAACTCCTCCGAGGTGAGCTGCGGCGCTTGGCGTTCGATGAAGAAGGGGCGAGGATCTGCAGGGGTGGGCGTGATTTCCTTTGCACGAGTACGGTCTGGGACGTACGTGTTGACGGGTTGTGTCGGTGGGGGGTCGTCGTGACTCTAGGGAGGGACTTCCGCAAACGCGGGTGAAGAGGAGTTAGGGTGCAGGGCCGGACGGCCTCTTCGATCGATGTAGGGCGGGACCGGGGCGCCTGTTCGCTCAATGTTGGGCAGGGCCGGAGCACCTGTTTCCGCTGTTGGGCAGGGACGGAGCGCCTGTTTCCGAATCCCGCTGAGGCGATCGCCTGATCCTGTCGGAACTCACCCTTTCGGGAACATCGTCGATGAAGATGTCGAAGGAGTGGCCTTGGAAGCCAGTAACCGGATACGTGCCCACGGTAGGGAAGTGGGGCTTCGATTTTCTGTTAACAGGCTCGTCGTCATCACCGGTCGGTGTGGGGCTGGAGCGTCCGACATCTTCCAAGAACACCAAGTCACCCACTTGAACATCGCGGTTCGCGGGGCGTATTGCTTTATCAAAATCCCGCTTGTAGCGTGCTTACGCTTTTGCCAAGGAGCGGGACGCTTTTACGTAAATATTTTGTAATCTTTTCAAAACATCTGGGCCTTCAAACGGGGTGCTCGGGCCCAAGTCAACGTTCTCCGTAGTCAATTGGACGGGGTACCGTGCCAGCGTGGGCTCGAAGGGGGACGCGTTCGTCGAACAGTGTATACACCTATTGTAGGCGAACGAGAGTGTGTCTAGGTTTCTCATCCCAATCCTTTTGATGGTCGTTGAATTAGAGACGGAGCATCCCGACGAGGGTCCTGTTCATTCGTTCGACTTGCCCATTCGTCTGCGGGTGGTAGGCTGTCGTGAAGAAATTTTGACGCCCAATATACACAAAGGTGTCCAGAAATAGTTTAGATTTAAACTGTGACCTGTTCTCGGACAATAGCGTCTTGAGTGGGCCATGGATGAAGGCCCACTGACTGCAGACCGCTCGGGCCGCAGACAGTGCAGTAATCCGCGACAGAAGTATGAAACGACAGAGCTTGGAGAACCTATCATCAATCACCAGTATGAACCGTTGCTTCCGACTGGTGGTTGGGAGTGGTCCCGAGATATCTATGGAGACGTTCTGTAGCGATTGTGTGGCGGGGAACAGCTTGAGCGTGTGGGTGTGCTTGACCAAGGGTATTCGACTGCGCATGCTGATGGGGCAGTTCTGCACGGTATCCCCCACATCAGCCGTAAGGCTCGGCCAGTACACATGCTCGCGCATGGTGTCGTACATTCTACGGGTCCCGGGATGACCAGGGCGTACCGCATAGTGGTTCTAGCGTAAGACGCGACCGCATAAGGTTTCCGGTACGAACAGCTGCGTCATAGCGTCTCGCGGCGAGTCTCGGACGAGGATCTTCTGCTCCTTTTCGCGAAAACAGCCCGGCGTTCCTTCTGCGATCTTCCGCACCGTATCCTGAAAATGCGCGTAGGTTACTTTCTCACTAATCCATTCTTGCTTAATGATAGGTTCGTCGAGCGGATCGAATAAAGAGAGATACCCCTGCGTAGTTGTAGAAACTCCAGCGCGGACGCGCTTTGACGTGGGCTCGTCTCCACGGGTCTCCGGAACTTCGTCCGGTGTTTGATCCGCACCATAAGTCTCCGGACTTCCCGAAAGGGCTAGGGGAACAGAACAGGCCTCCGGGCCTCGCCGTGGTAATTGGTTAATACGACAAGTCTCCGGACTTCTTAATCTTGTCTTGTCCACACAAGCCGTCTCCAGACGGGGGCTCTTCCTCTCACTGGTTGCGAGTACGACCTCCGGGCGTCCAAACTCAAACGACGCCACGCTATCCTGGCTCCGGCCTTGTACCTCCCATACCATACACGCCGCTACGGGCCTCGTTTGTTCCTCCGAACTGTGGTAAGGGTATATATAGGTAGACGCTGTCAGAATCTTTGGACGATAGAGTTTCCCCATGTGTAGGTAGGACTAGAAGTGATAGCGTAGCACGGTATATCGTCCTCCATCTCGCGTTCGTCTTTGCAAGTAGTTTCCACCTGGGAAAACGAGTCGGCGACGTAATGTTTCCTGCCTGGCCGGTACTGTATCTCGAAGTCGAAGTCGGCAAACCGCAATCTCCAGCGAGCTAGTCGTCCTTCTGCCGTGGATAGGGATAAAAGCCAACGCAGGGCATCATGGTCCAAGCGGACAGTGAAGCGTATCCGCTCAAGGTAGGGGCTTAGAAAGAGGACCGCACAGATGACGGCGAGGCATTCGTTCTTTGTCGTTAAGTAGTTGCGCTCAGCCGTTTGCAGGGTCCGGCTCAAGTAGCCCGTAGGCTGTAAGTTACCATCCTCCTCTTGCTCCTGAAGGCGGACACAACTAATTTGGCCAAAAGAGGCGTCGGTGTCTAAGACATACGGGAAGCCTTCTCTTCGGATTGCCGAGAAGGCAGGGCTTGTCAGGGTCTTCTTCAACGTCACGAATGCGTGGTCCTGCTTGGTCGTCGGCGGAGGTAGGGGGTCTTCTTGATCCTTCTTCAATAACTCGTTCAAGGGTACTGAGCGCCGAAAGAACTCCGTCTTCTTGAACTTGAGGGGGATCCCTGCTTTCGCGAGGATGGACAAGATGTGGTCCACTTGGGAAAAATGGCCCTCCTCCGTCTTTGAGAAAATGACGACATCGTATAGATAACCAAGGCAGAAGTACCCCTTGATCCCCAAGAGAAATATGTCCAAGGACCGCTGAAAGGTGGCCAGCGCGCGTGCATCAATCCGAAGGGCGTTGTAGGACAAATCGCCGATTGTCCCAGAATATCGTCGGATGACGTGCGGAAGGGTCGGGAAAGGTACAGATACCTAGTGAGTCCGCCAAAAATCGCGGATGCCGGCTGGCATATGAGGAACACGTGTGCCAGGCCCGGGGTCGCGCACAGCAATGCATTTTTTAGTTTTTAGCTACGTTAGTTATGATAAGATACTAACGTCGGCCACGTGTAGATTTTAGTCACTTGGGATCACAAGGGCCGAGTGACCCCGCAGGACCAGTTGAGGTCCTGTAAGATATAGTACTTAAGTAACTATTAGGGTTGCTTCCACAGTACAGTATAGATTCAGCAGACTCAGGGTTAGAAAACAGAGGTCGAGTTCGACAGCCCAATGTACCGTCTGCGTGCTCGCTTTGCTCCTTTTGCCTACGCACCAACGCACGCTTGCGACTGTCCTAACTCCCCGAGGCCGATCCCAGTCTCTCCGTCCTCAACTGTCGCGTGTCCCAGAACGTAAAACCACCTTGTGCACGAGTGTCCCTCTGCACAGAAGCTCTGCTGAGCATCTATCTCCCTGGCATAATAGCCTCTGGTGGGTATTGATTCCGCTCTACCACGCTACCGCTCCCGCTGGAGACTTTTCCTCAACCCCCTTCACCGTCTACCTTGCTTCTCTTACACACCGCCGTGTTCAATCAAGACTTTCCGAACTCCGTGGAGCTGTCGGTCCTACCCGGTTTACACCCGTACGAAAGCTGTCAAAACTACTCTCTAGTCACTTAGAGAGGGGGTAGTTTTGTCCCACAGGCATCCGGAAAAATCAGAAGGTTCCGCAGTGAGACGTATAGGTTGTCCCGTCGCGATCGCTGTCCCGGACGGGAATCTGTCAATAGCCGCAATTACAGTCTAAGGTCGAGAAGATCTTGGTATTGCCGAACGAGTCGATGCAATCGTCCATCCGAGGAATCTGATACGAATCCATGATGGACGCTGCGTTTAGGCGCTGGTAATGTACGCAAAACCGGGGAACCCTCCGTTTTGGGCACCACCACAACGGACAAAGCCCATTCGGAGGCGGCGGGCTCGATCAACCCCGCCTGTAACATCTTGTCGACCTGTTTGAGGATGATCTGCCTCGAGGCGAGACCAGCCCAGTAGGGCGTTTGACCGATGGTACGGGTACCGGGTTTGAGATCGATCCCGTGTTCGGTGACTGTGACCTCTCCGAGGTTTCCGTTCCACATGGCGGAGTATTTTCGGGGCATCTCAAGAACACGGTCGTATAATAGCGGTTTGAACGACTCGGTTTCCAGGTTCTTCCGTACGTTGGCCTCCCAATCGTCCGATGCGGGATGGCTCGTAGGTGGAGTCACGGGAGGAGTGTGGGCGTTCGCGCTCCGATCCGGAGGGTAGTTGGCCGGGGCCCCAACATCGACGTCGTGGACGTAAAGGGCGCTCAAAGGTTTTTCCGTTAGGTAACCAAGGACTTTGTTACATGGGAGAACACGCTTACGCGTATCGACTTTGGTGGCCGAAATCAAGAAGAGCACATCCTTCTGGAGCGTAGTGACGCCGTTCTCCATCTGGAGGATCTGTCCTTATAAAAGGAGGTGTCGGGGAAAAAGTACATGAAGCCCGGAAACCGGTGCCGTGAATTCGGCATAGGTCACCCAGCCTCGCTACAGTGTCATTCCCTTCGTGACACGGATCGCAGCGGTCTTGGGCCTGGTCAATTCGGTCTTCCCTTTCGTGTATTCAGTGCAGTGCCGTCGCGAGTGATCAGGTAGATGTTCTAGCCGTCTTTCATACGAAGCGATCTTCTTTTACGAGGATTCATTGCATGTATGTGTGCATCAAGAAAACCGCTGCCTATGATGCAAGGGACGGACAGGATGGGGAAGACCAGAAATCAGTGGCTATAGACGCGACGACCCAACTGGAGGTAAATGCGTATTGCGGCGGCCGGTGTTAACCGGTTATTGTTCGCATCCACCAGTTTGAATCCAATAGTCGGCTCCTTCTCGGCATTTTTCCAATTGGACGGCACGGCTTTTTCCCGAATTAGACTACAACCAGAGCCGGAGTCCAACACCGAATGG
>JAUBNZ010000189.1:0-21817 GCA_032355485.1 Bonnemaisonia californica
ATGACGGAGGGCCCGGAGCCTGTGTCTGCAACGATGCGGACTGTGCGTAACTGACTTGGGTTCGTTCCAAACGAACCCGAGACTACGTAGTGAGTTGGTTTTATCATACAAACGATCCGGCGGGGCGGAACGAAACGTCGTGCCGCCTTCGGTGGCGCTTGGTTTATGCCGAAGTCCGCCTGTACTTCCTGTGGCGGAACTGAAGGAGTGTTGTGGGACCCCGCCTCAGAAGGTTTCTCGACGGTAGCAACCTTGTGAAGTGAGGGATGCGCCTCGGAACTCCCCGCTGTCAGTTTTCCGACGACGAAGTCGTACCTGTGTCTTCGAGGTCGGAAGGCAAGACGGGGGTGTAGGCATGCAGCGCCGAAAGGGAAGAAAGGGGCCTACAAGCAGCGCCAGTGGGCGTCTTGAATTGTTGCAGCCGGGGTTGCCTCGGGACCGAAGAAGCTAACTGCTCCTCTTACACCGGGGTCTTCGAGTCGCTTCAGAATTGTAGTAGGTGAAGCCTGCGAGGGATTCCCCTGCGCATGAGCACTGGAGCTAAACCGAATTTGCCAGAACTGGATTTTGTGTCGCAGCTGGTTCTTGCCCCGAATGTCCCTCATAAGTACCTGTTCCAGCTGCTACTGGAACAGGTAGTTCTGAAAGGCGAAGAACATTTCACCCGTAGGAGGGAAGGTATGGGCAATTGTAGAGGATTTGGTCTGGCGTCCTACATCCGTTGCACGTCCAAGTGACGGGGCGGGAGGGAAGCCAGGTCTGAGCCAAAGAAATTAGCTGCTCGGACATGGCCGGGAGTGGATTTCCTTGACCAGATATGTAAAAAGACTCCGTCTCAGTGGTTGATGTTGTGGGCGAAGGGGTGTTAGCTGCAAAGCTAACGTCACCGGTCGGTAACATGGGGGTTAAGTCGGAAGGGCCCTGCGGATCGTAGTGGTCGTAATCTAAGGAGGAGCCCGACGGAGGACGCAGGTGATGTTGTTGATGAAGCATGAGGACCTTTTGTCTCGCTGCCTCTCGGGTGGGAGCGAGACGTGGCTTTGGTGTTTGACCGCGAACGGCTCGGAATTCGTCACCGTGTGCTTGCGCGACCCGACAAACAACTTGAAATTGTTGTTCGTCTTGTCGCGACACAGACACGTTGACTGTCGAATGGATCCGCACGTGAAGTCCTTTCATAAAGAATTTCACCAGCTCCCATTACATAAAGACGGTCTGCCAACAGACTGTCTTCCCCGTTGTCGGCTTGCGACGTTCTTTTTACCTCTTCGTACGCAGAGGATGGGGCGCCTTCTGTGGTGTAATGCTCGAAGAGGGTATAGGCACCTTGAAGCCAACTGGGCTCACGTCGTGGAACTTCTTGCAGCTTATGCTTCCTTTGTAAGGCAAGTAAGTGCGCCTTGGCGTCTCCTCGGAGAAACCAAGGCAGAAACTTAACTGCTGCTCCTTCCTGCACGCAGGTGGCGTCACAGGCATCACGGAATCCCGCAAGGAACCTCAGCACTTCGATGGCGTCCCGGTCATCGAAGTCTTGTAGGCTCTGGTTGAACGCTCGGATATGTATTGCGAAATTACCAAGCCACCGCAAATCCGAAGGCAGAAACTGGGGTCGCGGATCTTGCAGGATTTAATGCCTGTAAGATAGCACCTTGTCGAACCCTGGTTCCCTGGTCTTCAGTATCTGAAGAAAAGGTTGCAGTGTTCCTAGGTCATTCTCTTGACCTATCCGTTCCCCTACTGGGACCGATTGGTTGGGAGGATATACGTCAAGGGGTGAGGGTTCGGAACCCCCACCTTCAGGGAACGCCGACCTCATGTTCGCACGAATCGTAGTGCCAACAGGGTCTGTGGGGTGGATGAGAGAATTCCAGGCTAAGGCTTGTACTTTCTAGGACAGAAGCCTGATTGATCAGTCCACTTCGGCCAGTTCATTTGGAACCTTTGGGTTGTCAGCTGGCGTACAGACGGTGCGTAGAATTTGGTGGAGTACATCCGCCTGGAGTGACTGGAGAATCATGTCGATCCGATCAACAAGCTTCGCCAGTCCTCGTGACAACGTATCCAAGGCACGCTGTTTGAACGAACCTTCCGCTTCGTTCATCACCTCCTGGCGGAGCGTTGCCAGGGTATCGTCCAGAAGGTCCTTTGGGAAACTATTCTGCTTCAACTACGAATAGTGCTCCGGGATCGCTCCCGTTTCTTCATGGACTAGCTCTTTCAGATTCTGAAAGATGTTGTCCTCCATGTTGGTGTTGAGAGTTTGCAAGCAGTTTTCAAGCGCAGTTTGCCAACTGCTTGGCTCACCTAGTTCCCGGCATGGGGGAATTCATCTCAGCCTCAGAACTTCCACAAGTAGGAAGTTCTAGGTCGGGATACCACTGTAGTATTTTCAGAAAGTGCCTAGACACCCTCCGGATACTAGTGTCCCTAGTACCCCGTAGCGGTGGGGCGGTAGATGTTGTATTTCCTTCGATTCAAGAGCTGGGAAGTTCTGGTGGTGAAGGTTATGGGGAGGGCTCTCGTCGGTGAACCGGCGATGGGAAGACCCAGGGTTTTAGCTCTGGCCTGTATATCCCATATTTTCGCTGCGGAGGAAAATTACGGTAGAATAGGTCTTCTGAGTCTTGAAGAGCAGTGCTCGTTGGCGGGGATTCGGGGAAAATGCCACAGGAAGCTGTCGTACCGTCCCTCCTTGGGGAACGGTACGCAAGGCGGTTTCGCGGGCAACAGGGCAAGGGGGGTGCGCAGGTGAAGCTACCACTGTACCAGGTCTGGTACAGAGAGCAAGGCAGGGTGGCGCGAGGGTGGGCGAGGACCGCGAGCCAGACGTAGCGCGATCCGTTAAGTAAGCCTGTCAACGCCCTTCTAGTAACCGAAGGGAGGTTTGGGCAGGCCGCTGCGGATCCTGTTCCACAATCGGGTCCTAAGTTCAAAGGAGTAGGTCTTCGTACCTCTTAAGTGGTTAGGATAGCTACTTAGCTAATCCTTAAATATTAGAAGTTCACCACTATACTTACAGTAAAGTACCTAAGCTAAAATATGCCTATATTACCGCCCGGTGGCCGCCTGCTCACCTGTAAAAGTGCTTATAGTTGAGATCAGGCCACCACCCATAGGCTACCCCGCGAGGGGTAGCCAATGGGGGGCTGGGAAGCGTCAAGCGTCAGCCGGCGGTACTGTAATGAGCAGCTCTAAACAATGGCAGCTGCTCATAGGCAGTTGTGGCAGCTGAGGTGCTGCAAGGGTTTGGTCCGGCTGCGCTGTACTCGGAGAACGGGGGTGCCCCTGTTGGTACAGTTCATGACTGCTGTCTGACCCTGCGGGTATACGTGTGCCCGCTGGGGCACGCGTGGAGCTGGGGTAATCCGGTCCTCGGAATTAATCCGCGAGCAAGAGTGAATCCATAAATCTGGACACACGTGTACCAGGAGCGTACACATGTGACAGAAAAACAAATAATAGAGCACTCACAAAATGTTGTAAATATTTACCAAAATGTTGTAAATATTTGTGCGGCGGGTAACCCCGTAGTACCATGCCAGGATGGCGTGGTACTACACCGTCTCCTCGTTGTCCCCAGAAGTGAGACGATTCAACTATCAAGCTCGCCACTTTTGGACAACATGTCCTCCAGAAGTCCACCGAACCCCGGTTCCTTCTCGGTCTTGCGACACGGGAAGGAAAATTTTCTGCGCATCCGGGCTTGCGTCGTCCCCTCAGGGGACGTACCAGCTAGTTTAGCCTGGATAGATCGACCTCAAGTGCCTTTCCCCATCTTTTCGGCCTTGACCGTCCCATTGCCGGGACGGTGTTACCAAGGAAGCCTCATCTCCTCGGCTTCCCCACGGTCTACAAACCGTGGAGAAAAATTGGTGGCCCTCTTCCTCCGTTCTACCCCTGAAAGGGGTACAAAGAGTCTGATATAGGTAAAACCAGCTCGACAACCGGAGCGGTTGACCCCTTCTCTTCCCTTCAGACCCATCTCTTGGACGTCCCACTATGCGCGACGTCCCTGATCTTTTCGGTTACTCCGTACCCAGTTCTGGGAGCGTGCAGAACCTGTTAACTTTACAGTGGATTTGGGTAAATAAACGGCTTCGCCTGGCGGCCTCCGGATGGAGAGAGCCCGACCTTCCATCCCCGAAATCATAAGGGAACACACTACTTGTCCTTCCGTTTTCCTTGTCGAGGTACTCGGGCCTTTCGCCACGCCGAAGGTCCGTAGTGCCTCTCAATTAATGGGCAAGCCCTTCAGGTCTCGGGTCACGTTGGGGTCAAGCAACTTCGTAAGCGTTTGAGGGTCTGTATCCTTGGCCCCGGTTCCACAAGGAGCGGCACGTCCTCTTGCTCTTCAGGAAGAAGCGCGACAAATCCTCCGGGATGTTTCCTCGCAGCATCCAGGTGCGCCCCTCGTATCCAGTCCACTTAACCTGGAACCACTCCAACCCCTCTTCGGTAACATCCTTATCGTAAGTAAGCAGCTCCTCGACCACATATTCCTCTCCATGCGGGGGGGTTGGCGCTCTACGGTTGCTTCACCCTCGGGACAGCAACTGTCGGTGCTCTTTTTGCGATTCAGCGCTGCTTCCTCCCACCCCTGGTACCGCTTCCTACTTTGGATTCACGGATACTGGAGGAGCGGGAGAAGTCAGGTGATTTTGGTGGGATGGTAAATCGGCCTATCAAGACCTTCTCCACCACACCGTTGCGATCGATCGTGACGGTGCGGCGAGAGGCCTTGAGGGCCCTGTATGTTCCTTGCGCCAGCGGTACCAACTTAATCTTGTGGAGCTACGGCGTATCCAGGAAGACGCAGTCGCCCTGATTTGACCAACCGGTTGCTCTCCCGCACACGTGTGTCCAATTCACGCTTGTAGAGTGCCTGCGCTTTCGTTAGTCGCGAGTGGGCTTCCTCAATCGACGATGAACAGCGATTAAGGAAGTCCAAATTCGCGCTCGCTTCTGGCCTTGCCCTTCGGCGAACAGAAATGTGCAAGGGGAATTCAGGAGGCGGCCGCCTCAGCACCAACTCGAACAGTGTTGTGCCAGTCGACCTATTGAAATGGTTGCTGTTGTATGCGTATGCTACCGCATACGCATACAAATCCAAGTAAACATGGTGTTCACAGACGTAGTTACGGAGCAGGTTTAGTATGGTTCTGTTGAACCGCTCAACTTGCTCGTTAGTGCGCGGATGCTAGGCACATTCTTGGTGCTGAGTTCCAAGCAGATCCCTGGCGACAGCTTAGGGCTGAACTGTGAACAGTTGTCTGACAACAACGTCTTTGCCGCTCTGTAGTTGATACCGAATGGGTACACAAGGCGAACGCGAGATGATACGCAGTTATCGTTCGCATCGGGATCGCCTGTGTCAGTTGGTTGAACCCGCAGGAAATAATGAGTAGATACAAATTACCTTTCTTGGACTTGGGAAGTGACCCGAGGATGTCGATTGCGACATCCTCGAGTGGATTCGTTGCTTCAGAAATCTTCAGAGTTATGGGCCGCTTGCGTAGTTGCAAGCGGTTCCGTGCGCATAAGCTAAAATTTACCATCGTGGCTGCTACGTCGGCAACCATGGAAGGCCAGTAGAACGTTTGAAGCAAGGTCTCGTACATCCTGGTCTGTCCTAGATGAACCGCTAGTACACTGCCATATGTCAAGGCCAGGAGGCGGGGACGGAGCTTCTTCTGCACTGCCATCTGAATGTATCCATCCAGAGGGGCGCTCCCAAGAAATAATCCTTCGTCATCCTCAAAGAAGGCGGGGTCCGAGGTTGGCGACCATCGTGAAATTTTTTAGCAGAGTACCCATCTTCCGTCTGTTCGATTTTCCATTCCTCCAGAGTGATGGGGAGGAAATACAGTACCGTGACGTTCATTAATGGGATCCCAGTCCCCTCGGACATCTTGGTCCCTTTCGGCACCTACGCCCGGTAGGGATCGAAGAAGTCAAGCGCGAAGTCTTCATCTACATCCTCCTATTCTTTTCTGAGGTCTGTGATCTCCACCCGTTCTCCTTCTTCCCATTGGGGAAATAGGAAGTAACGGATATCGTCCTCTAATGGATTGTCGTCAAGTCCTTAGGTAGGTACCCGCGACAACGTATCAAGTACTTCGTTGAATCTCCCGGGACGGTACGCAATCGTGTATTCGAACACGGAGAGTCTTAACATCCAACTGATTAGATAGCCTGTCGAGTCTTCGATGTGCATGAGGCCCCACAATTCGTTGTGGTATGTCCGGATCACAAAAGTTATGCGCTCAAGGTATGGGCGGAGGGTGGTCAATTCCCACAAGGTCGCAAAGCCCTCCCTATACGTTGGAGAGTATCCATTTTTCGCGGGATTCAGTGCACGCGACCTGTACCCCACTGGTAGCCAAGTCTCTGGGTCTTACCGTTGAAGCAAGACGCAGCCGACTTGGTATGCAGATGCGTCGATGTACACCATGGAGGCCTCCTCCACCTTGGGCAAGGCCAACAAAGGCGGCTTGACGGAAACTTCTTTGAGGGTATCAAATGCCTCAGGTTGTTCGACAGTTTGGTTGCCCTTGCCGAAGTTTGGATCGAATTCCATCTGAAACATGCTGTTCAGTGGCCGTGCTTTGTCCGCAAAAATGCAGACGTTGGCATCTCCGGGAAAGTTTCTCTGCGGATGTCTGCTGTTGACATCTGCCCAACGGCTAGCTTGCCTGGAACCATTATGTTTCCCAAGAAATCTACCCTCGTCGTGAAGAACTGATATTTGGACAACTTAAGCGTAACCCCGGCGGCGCGCAGGATTCCGATTACTTCTTCAACGTGACTATAACGTTCTCCCGTTGTAGGGGAGAACACGATGAAATCATCGAGGTAAATAAGGGAAGTCTGCCCGCTTACCGCTGATAGTATCAAATCAATGGTACGTTGGAAGGTTTCCAGCGTATTCTTGAGTCCGAACAAAACTTGCAAGAAGCGTTACGTCCCCATGAGGGACGTAAATGCTTTCTTGTCCCTATCCACTTTGGCCTCTAGTATGTGCCAGTAGCGGGAGTTGCAGTCGATCGGGGTGAAAATGGTTGTATCGCCTAACGATTTAAAGCAATCATCCATTCTTGATAGCAAGTATGTGTCGGATACCGTCAGCTCGTTGAGTCGACTGTAGTCTACGCAAAAGAGTAGTTGCCCTCATTTCTTGCGAACAATAACGATGGGACTAGCCCACTCGCTTGTACATGGCTCGATGAAGTTCTTCATAATTATGCGGTTTACCTCTTCGGAAGCTAACTGTCTCCGAAGAGCCTCCATGCGATACGGCGCTAGGCGCAGGGCCTAGTTCCTGGAAGGACATAGATGCGGTGTTCTGTTACGTTACACGTATGTCGCCTAACGAACCGTTCCGCATTGTAGAATGTTTCGCTAGCAACGTTTGTACTCGAACTCTCACTTTAGGCTCGAGTTTGTTCGAGGTCTACCCCCTCATTCCAATCAACCTTCTCAGCTTGTTTGGAAGTGGAGTCCTATCGCGATTTATTTACTGGAGAGATCTCCGGCCGGGCACCCTCCTCAAACGTGGGCCTCCTGCCCGCCACTTGTGTCAGGGCTTCCGCCTGAAGAGTTGAATCTCGTACTGTGGCAGCCACCGTGGCCTCGTCTTGCAAGGAATCTATAGGATCCACTTCGCCCTCAATAGGGTTAAGGATCGGTAATGGGTTCGGTGGTGCGTAAGCCATTACGGTCCCTTTTAGCAAGAACCTCTTGAAGTCCGAGAAGTTGTTCATTATCACCGACAACTCCTCGTTAGGCACTATTTCACACACCCCATTCTTTAAACGAACATATCTCTCCCACTCGTGAGTTTCCTTGTATTGGTCCCTGGGATAGATGGCATGGACATGAGAGTTCATTACATCCATCCCCAGGATGAGCCGTACGGCTAGGTTGGGCGCAACGTATACGGAATGAAATATGAGTCTATTGCCCAACGTAAGCACCAACCGGACTCGGTCGGTAATCCTTAGTGGATTACCGTTCGCGTCCGCCAAGCCGGGATCCCCAGCGGTGGTCTCGACCAACTTCTCCTGTCTGAGGGGAAGTTCGGATCGGCGAATAAGGCAGAGGCTGGAGCCTGTATCGGCGACGATATGCACCGGATGTAAGTGGGATGGGTCCGCTGCGAACGAACCTAACAAGACGTAGGGAGTGGCCTTCATGAGGCTTACAACTTGGCGAAACGGAACTGAACTGCAATCTAGACTCGGTGGCGCTTGGGTTGCGTCGATTCCCACCTGCGTTTCCGGTGGGAAAAGCGCAATTGGGACAGTGCTTGCTTCCTCGAGGGACTGCAGGCTACTAGCAGCCTTTCGCGGGAGAGCTGTGCCGCGATGCTCCCCGCCGTTAGTTTTCCGAGCTGGACGCCGTATCTGTGTCATCGGGCTCGGGTTGATTGGGAAGGTATCGGGCGCGCAACGAGAAAAGGGACCGTTCGCGTTGACGGACGTCTTGAATCGCGGGCCTTGTGGTCTACAGGGGACCGACGAAGCTAACTCCTTTCTGCCCTTCAGGGGCTGCAGGTTGCTTATGGATCGTCGTAGGGGATCTCTGCAAGGGGCCCCCTTGTCCGTGTGCGTTCCGTGTCGAAGGGAAAGTATAAAACCACTGGATCCGGCGCCTCTGCCTTCGCAGAAGTACTTGTTCCGGTTGCTCGAGAAACAGGTAGTTCTGGAATCCAAAGAACATCTGCACCTGGAAGGGCACGTAAGGGCAGTCGTACAGGATATGGCATGGCTTCCTGCATCCGCTGCATGTCCACGGGAGGGGGCGGGAGGGGAGCAAGGTCTGAGCCAGTGTCACCTGCCCACTGGATAGGGCCGAGATCGGGTTCCCTTGACCAGAGCTTTCAACGGACTCCGTCCCGGTGGTGGATGTTGCGGGTGAAGAGATGTTAGCTAGGGAGTTAACTTCCCCCAATAGCTGCATGAGGGTGAAGCCACACGGCCCTTGCGGATCGTGGTAGTCCAATTACGAAGAGGAGTCCGACTACGGGCCGAGGTGCAGTTCTTGGTTCAGCAACAGAGCCTTCTGTCTTGCCCCCTCCTGGGTAGGGGAAAGACGGTGCTTGGGCCCCATCTGATGGACGGCGCGGAGGTGGTCACTCTGTGCTTGCACGACACCGCGAAAATCCTGAAAGTGTTGCTCATCTTGTCGCATGACAGACACGGTTAATGTCCAGCGGAGTTCTGGGGAAGGCCTTTCTTGAAGTAATGCACCCAGTCTTGATCGGTGAATACGTTTGGGAATCGGAGGGAATATGTGCACAGACGATTAGCAAACGTACTCTCCTATTCAATGTCCGCTTGTTGCGAGCGTGCCACTTCTTCGTACACGGCGGAGAGGGCATCTTCAGTGGCATAAGGCGATAAGGGAGTGTTGACGGCGTGGGCCCAGCTGGGCTCAAGTTGCTGACCTTCTAGAAGAGTTTGCCTTCGTTGAGAGGCAATCAAGTGCGCCTTGGTCTCTCTCTGAGAAACCAAGGAGAAAATTGACTGCCGCTCCCTCCTACACGCCGGTGGCGTCACAGGCATCGAAAACTTTCGAGAGGAACCTGACGACTTCGATGGCGTCCCGTCCATTGAAGTCCTACAGGTTCAGGTTGAAAGCTCGGATATTTGTGGTGTGCTTTCCAAGCCGTCGTAAATCCGAGGATTGCAGCTGCGGTCACATATCCTGCTGGCGATATTGCCTGTAGGGCAGCACCTTGTCGAAAGCTGGCTCCCTGGTATTCAGTACCTGAAGACTAGGTTCCAGTGGGCCTTGGAACGAACTTTCACCCATCAGTTCGCCAAGGGAAATCAACGGGTCAGAGGGAATTGCGTTAGGTCGTGACGGCTCGAAGCCTTCATCATTGGGCAACACTGTTCCCTTGTACGTGCTCATCTGAGAACGCATGGAGTCAGCAGATTAGTTTTTCCCAGCTAAGGCCGGTACTTGCTGGGACAGAAGCCTGGTTTGGGACTCCAGTTCGGTTTCGTGAGATGGCCGCTCTCTCCCTCCCTGGGAGAGAGCCGAGTCACCTTGCATGCCAACAACGCGTAATTGAAGGTAGAAACAGTTCAGGCTTGAGGGCTTCGAGGAGCATGTCAACGTTTTCGACAAGCTTCCCCAGCCCTCGTGACATGTTGTCCCATTCACATTGCGTGAACAGGGCTTCCGCCACATTCATGAAGTCCTGTCGGAGCACTGTTAGGGTATCTTCAAGGAGAGCCTTCTATACGCTATTCAGCTTCAAATCTGAATAGTGTGGCTGGATCTGGGCCATATATTCTGAAATGCCATCTTTCCCCTTTTTAAAGATGTCGTCCTCCATTCCCTCGCCGAACGCTTTCAGACGGCTATCAAGCGTGGCTTGCCAGTCGTTTGGGGGCCCGGCGGTTTTCCTTGGGGCATTCTCACTGCCTCAGAACTTCCAAAGTTTGGAAGTTCTAGGTCGGGAGACCACTGTAGTAATTGCAGGAAAAGTGCCAGAGCACTCTCCGGTTACTATTGCCCCTAGTAGCCCACAGTGGTGGCGCGGGTAGAGCGAAGCATATCTATTGCTTCCAGGTCTGAGAAGTCCTGAGGAGCTGCTCTTCGCCCTTCTTTTCCGTCAAAGGAAAGGTAGAGTGTCGAGGTAGTGGACTGCCAGAAATCGGCCAACGCCCTGCCTTTCCCTCGGGGGAAAGTTAGGGTGTATGGGGGTTTCTGTGCGCGGCCACGGAAGTGGTCCTGCAAAGGGGAAAAGGGAGGGTGGTGGGCAGCAGCTAACGATGTGCCACGTGTGGAACGTCGCGGGGATGGCGGGTTTGGGCGGGCAAGGCAGCCGAATGGGATGTAGAGCGGCGCGGGAGATAACCAAACCGACGCCTTTCTTGCGGAGGAAAGGTGATCGGGGACGGCGTGGAGGTTTCTTTTCCAGGTTGAGTTGTAAGGTCAAATCTGGAGGTCTCGGCTGCTTACTTAGTGGGTATGATAGCTAGTCAGTTAAGCCATAAATACTAGAATTGTACCCCCACTACTTTCTGTAAAATAACTAACTAAATCGGCCCAACGTACCCCCAGGTAAACTGAGACCTAGATGGAAGAAAGAAATTGCCTAGAAGTTGATGTTTATTAAGGTTCTTAGTTAACCCTAGTGATGGATATTACTAGTGAGCTATTCTCAATCGCTACTATCATCACATTTTTGATCTAACCATTAAGCAGAAGCGTTCCTGATCGCTATAGTTGTTGTAAACTAATTCTGCTCGTTCCGGCCCAGACTCAGACTTGGTTCACACCAATCGATAAAGATCCGCGCAATTCATACCTTCTAATAGAGTGTAACACGTCGCAATTTTAGAGTAACGCGCATAACGAATCGCTATGTAACCGAAAGACCGCCAACGCGGGATTAGTAAGTTACGGGTTCGGCCTACGTGATCTTGTTCGTCTACGTTCCGCAGCAAGTCGCTGAGACAAGAAATGGCTTAGTGCTTTCAAACCACTTGGAGTTGGAGTGCAGAGCAGAAACCCGAAAGAAAAGATACGGGCAAGGTGCCCCCCCCGTCGAACCCTGACGCTGAGATTGTAGTGCGTGCGTTTGATGCTCTCGATTTTTGTGCAACACGCAGATTACACGTTTCATCCCTGTCGAGATTTAGCGCTTTCGCGCAATGCAAGGGGAAACGCCCGCAATACAACGCTTTTTGAAGGGAAGGAAGGGAAGCACGCCCGCACATAAACTTGGGAAACTTAATGGCAAGTCCCAGACTTAAAACAAAAGATGCTGCTTACTCGACAGCAGGTCTCGCCGGGAAGGAGAGTTGAAGACGAGCGGGAGGATGGGAACAAAGAGATCTGGAGAGAGTGGAGAGCCGCGTTGAAGGGAAATGTCGACGCCTTATAAACTCGCGTGATCAAACCCAGTTGACGCAGGTAGACTCAAGTCGACTGAGTGCTAATGGAATTCTTCTTGATGGTTCAGGAGCGCATGAATCAACATGACGACGAATAAAATTCAGCTGCAACAGACTCCTTCTGCTGCAGCCGAAATCAGAATCGTAAAGGTGCCCAAGGGGCACCGAAAAACGCAGCATCCCAAGCCTGGTAGAGATAGGTCGGATCGCACGGTATTCCTTGCGGAATGCGGTAACGCTGCGCCGGGTCCGGGGTCTGGAAAAGGTACGACCAAGATTGACCGGTCTTGTTGGCGCCTCACCCGGCGAGATGCGACTGGACGCCCATATCCTCGTGATGCCTCTCAGCCGGCAGGGCGATCCGTTCGCTTAACTTACTCTGGAACAGGGTATCCCACCCCAGCAGACGCGGAGCCGACTCATCACGTACACCCATCCACTGGGTGGACGTGCCGGGTTAGGCCGGATGAGCAACGACATCGCTCTTCTCGACGTCGTTGGAAATAGGCAATGCAGAGGAAGCAGGGGAGGGGTTAGCACCAGCCACTGCTCCCTTGGGCGGGAAAATCAAGGATCCCTTGGCTGGGAAATTCACAGGGACAGGAGACGGGGTTGTTATATCGATGGCCGGGATGGTCTTGGTGGTCGGAGGGGGAACATTGCCTGGAGCGCTGACGAAGGTTTCTCCGCGGCTTCGCCTTCCTCTCATTCATCCGTCTCATCACGTCTAGGAGCGATCCTAGCGTTGCTGAGAGGAGAATTCATTGCAAGATTCTCATTTGGAAGGCTCGAGTCGCATGCACTGGCGAATGGTTGGGGAAAAGGTCGGGCGCTGGGGGACGGGACGCTGGTGGACGGGACAGAGGTTGGATCCATTTTTGTGGGAAATTAGAAGGGGAAAGGGACGCGGTAGGTTCGAGAGAAGGGTACCTAGGACAGTGGATGCGGTGCAGCGGCATCTGGGGAGACGATTGTACCGCACATGAGTTGTGGCCCATTCAGTACGCTCTGGGGACTGAAAGTCCACCCTCCTCACGCTAGCAGTGAGCGGGACGCTCACGCTTAACGAGGGAGCACTGTATTACAACGCCATTCTGGCATGGTACCACAGGGTTGCCCTCGGTACAAATATTTACAGCATTTCTGTGCACGAACTATTAATTATTTTCTGTCACACGTGTATCCTCCTGGTACACCTGTGTCCAGATGTACAGATTGTCTCTGGCTCGGGGATCAATTCCAAAGACCGGATTACCCCTGGTCCACGTGTGCCCCAGCCTGCACACGTGTACTCGTGGGGTCGGGCAGCAGTCATAGACTGTACCCACAGG
Organism: Bonnemaisonia californica; assembly: GCA_032355485.1. Taxonomy (NCBI): domain Eukaryota; phylum Rhodophyta; class Florideophyceae; order Bonnemaisoniales; family Bonnemaisoniaceae; genus Bonnemaisonia; species Bonnemaisonia californica. The sequence goes on from JAUBNZ010000189.1 coordinate 13,244, forward strand.
GGCACCCGGTTCCTCGAGTACAAGGAAGCCGGGCCAGCCGCCGGCAGCACCTCAGCTGCCTCAACTGCCTATGAGGAGCTGCCATTGTTGGGATCTGCTCATTACAGTACCTCCGGCGGATGCTCGCCGCTTCCCAGCCACCTATTGGCTACTCCTCGCGGGATACCCTTTGGGCAGTGGTCTGAGCTCCACTGTTAGAACTTATTCAGCTGAGTAGCCGGCCACCGGCGGTACAATAGGCACAATTTAGCTTAGGTACTTTACTGTAAGTATATTGGTGAACTTCTAGTATTTAAGGATAGCTTACTAGCAATCCTAAGCACTGAAGAGGTACGCAGGACTCCCCCTTTCAACTGACGAATCGATTCTGGAACGGGATCCCCAGCGAACTGCCCAGCAACCCTTCCGTTGCCTTAGTTATCGGATCGGGCTACATCTGGTTCGCGGTCCTCGCCCCTTGCACCAACCTACCCTTCCCACTGTACCTAACCTGGTACAGTGGTAGCTTGACGAGTCCACTCCCTTGCCCTGTTGCCCGCGATGACGCCTTGCACATCGTTCCCCAAGGGGGACCGCATGAGAGCTTCCTTTCGAGCGTTCCCTGACTCCTCACCCACGACCAATGCCTTTCGTGGCTCGGATGACTCATCCTACCCTAATTTTCCTCCGCAGGAAAAGTAGTGGATGAAGGGGCCAGATCTAAAACCAAGAGAGTTCTTATCCCCGGCTCACCGACGAGAGACCTCCCGCATACCTCTCACCCCCAGAACTTCCGAGTCCTGGAAGCAAAGGAATTTTAACATGTACCCCCACGGCTACCGGCTACTAGTGACAGTAGTACCAGGAGGGTGTAATGGCACTTTCTGTAAGTACTATATTACACTTCCCACTACAACCACTAACCTCAATGATGAATTTTCCATCGATGAGGTTGATGATGATGATCTAGTTGATGCTGCTGTTGAGACCCATGATGAGGCTCCAGTTGATGCTCCCATCGAATCCAGTATTCGAAACATTGATGATGAGAAAAGTGAGGATGATGATAATGATGTCACAAAGAAAGATGATGGTGATGAACCTGGGCTACACCAGGATGATGTAGCAGCACCGCGCTACCCAAGTCATACTCCCCAAGATCCTTCCATTCGGTTGATGATCACCTCTGGTACCTCACCATATATTCTTTTGAGCACAAGTGACGAGCCTATGCTTCGTGAACCATTGAATGCCACCCCGGAGGAGCGCGACTTCTGGATTTCCGCAATACTTGATGACCTCGGTTCATTGCCGGAAACCAATATTTGGAAGCATGGTGACTCAACTAATGCACAGCCCCTCTCGAAGAATATCGTTCTCAAAGCCAAAAGCAAGTCCGACGGCACATTCGAACGCTTCGAGGCCCGCATTGTTTCCGGAAGTAACCACCAGACCTATGGGGAAGACTGTATGGAAAAGTATGCTCCCGTTTTGTCGTTCACGCTGGTTCGCTGTAGGGACAGGAAAAACACCCGCGAGGGGTGTTGATCTGGCGATCAAACAGACGGCATGAGCCAATCAAAACGATCTAGAACCTACCTTTTGAATATGGAATCCGCTACGATGCGTAGCCGGAGTGATGGTAGAGACGAAAAACTCCGCAAGGAGACCGACAACCCGAGAAGAGGTGACCCGAGTAACCCCTGAGCAAATGACTTGCGTGGCGCACGAACCAACTGTGGAAGGGTCAAAATTGCAGAAGGAGACTCAATTCGATGGCATCTAACGTTTCGTACGGCCGTTTAGGGCAATTCGTCATAGGGAAGACCTCTTATCCGAAGGGACCATGGAACTTTCCGTAGGCAGGGCACTCAACCGCCTGGGAGTGATGCTCAGCCGGCCTGAAGGAGCCGTAGAAGTTTTCAGGGAGAATGATTTAATGGCCTATCGGGGCTTCCAGAGAGACCTTGAGGCGTCCAAGCATCAGGAGGCACAGCTTTCAAAGACGGACGCTGCCTATCGCCAGGAGCGCAACAGCACCCGAAAGTCTGATTCAGCGCTGTCAAAAGAGCATCGGCAGCTTTCAGAGTGTATTATTACACCACCTCCGGAGTACTGAGGTTGCCTCCCCAAGGTCCTACTTAACAGTCGGTAGCTGCACTTCATGAGGGAGGTAGAGCGACTCCTCCGGGGATGTGAGGCTGAGATTCGCCTAAGAGTGTTTCGGGAGACCAGAGTATCCTTATCTTATGCTTTAAGGATACCCGTGACTGGGCCGTGGGAAGGGTCACACCAGAAAATGGTATCCCCCTCTGGTGGCCGCACAAGTGGAGGGTTGATGCGGAAGAGGTTCCGCAGCCTCCCAGAACTGGGGAGGGGTGACCGTGAAGATGACCGACGCCCCGCACAATGGGACGTCGAAGAGATGGATCGGAAGGGAAGAACGGGAGCAAAATCCATACCCTAGGAGACGCTGATGTGACAGCCAACTACTCGCCGTCCACCCAGCAGCTGCATTCCGACGGTGCCTAAGAGTACTCCGGGCTTCGAAGTAAGTTAGCAGGAGGATTGCAACCCTTGGGAATCGAGTTGCAGCAATCATTTTCTCCGCCGTACACTCCGGAACACAATGCCATCGCCAACAGAGCCAAGCGCACCGTGGTGGAAGCAGCTGGTGCCCTGTTCATCTAGGCTGATGTACCACTGAATCTGTGCCCATTTGCACTCAAGCATGTTGTGTATGTACCGAACCGGATCCAGCACTCTGTTACCAAAGACACACCATACCTGGATATGGCTGGAATCCGGCCGTCACTTAAGAATGTGAGAGTGTTCGGGTGTAACCCGTATGTGCTGAGGATACCTCGTGGATCCAAGTTCGAGTCTCGTGAAGTGGAAGGAATGCTTTTGGAATGCGTAGAGATCGGTGTTTACACGGTTGTGGTAGGTGGGTGAGAACGATGAGCCTGCTCGATTATTGAGTGGAGGCATGTCCCATTCGATGAATCCCAGTTCCCAGGTGCACCTGGTCTGAACCACCATATGTCGAACGAGGTTGCTTCGGACAGTGATGTGCACCACGATGATGAACCTCTGAAAACAGCTACTGAACCCAATGATGAAGGTTCCATCGATGAGGTTGGTGATGATGATCCAGTTGATGTTCCTGTTGAGACCCATGACGGGGCTCCAGTTGATGCTCCTGTCGAATCCAGTATTGGAAATTGTTGATGCACTGCGGTACCTGTGGGTACTGATTGAGGTCGTTGGAACGTTGCGGATTGTTTTTATTTGAGGAGGTCATTCAGTGGCACAGCCAGTCAGCCCAAGTGACTGTCTGGTCTAATTCCTTTTTATCAGGTTATGGGCACAGGGTGCTAACCGTTGCTTATACATCTACTTTTGTTTTTCTCGTCTTGCTTTGCGCCGCTTTCCGTTCCTCGCCGCGCGCTTCTCGCCTTCCGGTCTTCTCTCCTTCCCCGCCATTCCCCGCCATTCGGCACCTTTCGCCTTCCGCCTTCCGATTTTCTTTCCGCTTCTGTCATCTTACAGTTGTCGGTGACGTCCTATAGTGGTCGTTGACGTCACATAGTTAACAGTGACGTCTCATAGTTGGCACTGACATCTATTGGAAGAACGTGATACATAGTTGGCGCTGACATGTATTTGTTGACAGTCCAATCTATTGTTGACAGTGCGCAAGCGTCAGAGAGCCACTCTCCACTCTCTGAAGGCTTCCAAGGCTAGCTCCTCTAAATCTTCTTAGCGCATGTTGCTTCTCTAAGTTCCCTAGATATACTCTCAATAAACCTTGCATTTATCCGAACACTACTCTCCGAAGAGTCACCATCCTATAGATCCGAGTTTGGTCTTTGACGGCTATCGGCCGTCTACTTGGTATGGTTAAACAGATAGTATACTCAAAACTCTGAGATAGAGAAAGTTACCTCAAACATCCGGATCAAGAAACTGAACTACTCCAACTTCCACTGTTGGAAGCAGAAAATTGAGTTGATCTTCTGTCATCGTGAGGTGGACCAAATGTTCGATCCTGCTCTTCGCCCGAACCGTCCCTCAGAACCTGAGGCTTTGGGCAGATGGCTTCGGAAGGACAAAACTGCTCGCATGACCATCGGAATTTCCGTGTCCGATGATATTCTCAAAAACGTCAGACATACCACAACGGCACTTGAGATATGGGAGGAGGCCTGGAATGTCCACCAAAGACACACTTTGCTCAACAAGCTTGCAGCCAGGCCTGACTTCTACACTGCCACAATGAAGCAGTGGGAGCAAATGCTCGTGTACACCAACCGCGTCCGTGAGATGGCTTCTACGCTAGAATCAATGGATGTTCACATCGACGAGAAAGAGATGGATATGGCCTTTCTAAACGGATTGCCACCCTCCTTTCGCACTGTCATTACTGCACTGGAAGCCATAGGAGATGATGACCCATCTTTCACATTCCATAAGGTCTGCAGCCGTCTTCTCCGAGAGGAACGTCGTGCCGTCCTACAGAGGCGTGGGGGCTCATCCTCCTCCGACACTTCTGCCCTAGTCAACCGATCTACTCGATCGAACCGTGGATTTAGCAGTACGAAATGTATTCAATGTGAGAGAACTAACCACACTGAGACTTTCTGCTGGCAGAATTATGGCCACCCAGAGGGCTATTGGTCGAAAAAGCCGAATGGATCGTCTGGCTCTACCCCTCAACGTCAAAACATTGTACTGCTGTCGTTGCTGACGAGACTGCATCTAAAGCAGATGAAACCGAATACGTCTGCCTCTTCTCACATGGACACAAGGGTTCCAATGATAGGCCCCTACTTCGCACCTATATTCAGCGGCCACCTCCCATATGACTTTCCATCGGTCTTTGTTTGCTACTTATCGAAAGATTGACCCCTCCAATACAACTATGGGAGACAGGTACACCTCCATTTCAATTAGGTGTGGAGATTTGCATTTGTCAATTGTCGTCAATGGATCGACTTCCATATGTAAACTTCGAGACGTTCTCCATGTCCCGTCCTTTGATTTTGTCTTATCTCATCTCAGTCATCGCCCTGACTATTCGAGGCTTGTCTATTCAATGCACCGAAACCGCCGCTCACATTTTCCTTAATGATGCTTTTATCGCAAAAGGCTCCGGGGCACACAATCTCTACACACTAGATATCGGCCCTGTAGCCCCAAAAATAGGAGTCGCTTCCCTTAGAACTCTGGATGTATGGCATGGGCGCCTTTTCCATGTCCACAAAGCTGGAATATCAAGAATGGCTACACATTCCTCCCTCGAAGGACTCAAACTTTCCCCTTGGGACGGAATGGAAAAAGTCTGTGAATGCTGCATCGCCGGAAAAATGTCAAGGGCTCCTACACCTAAATTATCCACTACTAGTGCTACTGGATTGCTCGACTTGGTTCACGCGGACATCGCCGGTCCATTGCATATTTAATCGAAAGGCGGAGCAAAATATTTCGTGAAATTTATAGACGAAAAATCCCGTTGGCTAACTGTCTATGCCTTACATCTCAAGTCGGACTGTTTCTCTCTCTTCCTGCAATTCCGCGCTATTACTGAATCAGCAACGGGTCGTAAGATTCGCCAGCTTCGATCAGATGGAGGAGGGGGGATTACTTCTCCAACGAGGCTAATACCTTCCTCGGAGAAAATGGAATCACTCATCAGACCACCGTTCCATATACTCTGCAAAAAAACGGAGTTGCGGACCGCATGAACCGCACTCTCAAATACTTGGTTAGCGCAATGCTTCATCACATGCAGATGTCCACATAGGGCTGAAGCCCTTGCGTGTGCTAGCTACATTCGCAACCGTGTGACTACTCGTGCGCTGCCCTCCTACACCGCTCCATTCGAGATATGGTTTGGGACCAAGCCAAGTATCTGTCATCTTCGCGTCTTCGGTAGTAAGTGCTACTACAAATCTCCTGGTCAGCATTTACAGGCTCTGGACCTTCGCGCCCGCCCTGCAACCATGATTGGATATGCGAAAACACGAAAGGCTTACAAACTATGGGACATTGACGCCAAAAAAGTCGTCATTTCCAGAGATGTGCTGTTTGAAGATTCAATGAATGACTTACGACACTCTCGAAGACTCTTCCCAGGAGAATATTATTGTGCCTGACGACGAACACTCTGCTACTTTTAATCCGGAATAAAACACCGAGTCTGAGTCAGACGGTAATAAAGGTGACGATTCACCGCAAGATTCGTCCTCAGGAATCCATACCCCACTCAGTGGTGACGATACCCAACCTTCCGGTCAGACCTCAGTGGTTCATGGCTCATCGTCTAGCCATCCGTCTAGCACTTGTCCTACGCGGCCTACAGTCTCCAACGTATCTCGTACATCCTCTCGTGTGTGCCGAACTCCTGGTGAATGGTGGAAACCAGCTGCACTTGCTACTATCACACTGGAACACCTTCTGACATTCGGTGAGGCGACCAAGGGGGATGAGAAGGATCTTTGGCTTAATGATATCCAGTCTGAAACGGACTCTCTGCATTCCAATCATACCTGGATTCCGGTCCCCCGCAGTGAAGCCCGTAATCTTCTTTCTTCGAAGTGGGTGTTTAAGCGAAAGCACATAGTCAATGAAAGTGAGGAGCACTCTGTCAAGCATAAAGATCGCATTGTCACTCTATATTTCCAACAAAAGTATGGAGTTCACTACAAAGAGACGCACTCCAGTAGCTAAGATCTGCACCTTGCGCATGTTCTTCGCAATGGTTGTTCATCACTCCTTGTATTGTCATCAGATGGATGTCAAAAAAGCTTTCCTCTACAGAGAACTCAACTCGAGGAGGACATTTTTATGGAGCAACCAGAAGGACATGTTGATCAAAAGAAACCTGACTCTGTTCGCAAGCTAGAGAAGGCACTATACGGACTGAAACAGGTTCCAAGCAAATGGCATGCCAAAATCGAAAACTTCCTCATTGTCAAGCTGCATTTTCAAAGCTCTCCGTATGTCCCATGTTTGTACGCGAAATTCGAAAGTGATTCAATTATCATCATCGCTTTCTATGTGGATGACCTACTCATCGCTTCAAGTGACGTTCAGACGCTGGAATGGCTTTAGGAAGAGTTCAAGAAACATTTCGAAATGAAAGACTGTGGTGAAGCCTGCGTCTTTCTTGAACTGGAAATCGTGCGTGGCACTTCTGGGACTCTTCGCTTAAGTCAGTCTCATTCCTCCGAGACAGTCTTAGAGCGCTTCGATATGCTAGCGGCAAAACCAGTTGTGACTCCTATGGAAGCTCAGATATCACCTGCAAACATTAAGGGGGAGCTGGTCGACTCTAATCTATACCGTAGAGCCATTGGATCTCTCATGTATTTGGCTGTCGTTACTCGCCCTGATATTGCGTTTGCTGTCGGACGGCTTGCTCAACACGTTGAAAAGCCTACCAGAGCTCTGAGCGTAGCAGTAAGACGTGTACTGCGATACATTTCAGGGACTGGGGACGTTGGCATACTTTTCAGGTCTTCAGCATCCCTGGCGCCAATCGCATACACTGACTAGGACTGGGGAGGTTGCAACATTAACCGAAAGTCGACTAGGGGTTATGTTTTTATCATGGCTGAAGGAGCAATTAGCTGGAAGTCTCGAAAGAAGGGCTGCGTTGCTCAATCTTCATCTGAAGCTGAATACATGGCACTTAGTTCAGCAGTTAAGAAAACGATATGGCTTAGCAATCTATTCGCCTTCGCTACATCAAATGCAAACGTTTAGCGGATTCTAATCAATGTACAAGATCAAGGCTCTATCAAAATCGCCAAAAATGATGCATCTGGTAGTGGAACCAAGCATATCGACATCCACTACAACTTTGTCCCTGACAGCCTAGCAAATAACCTGTACACGGTACAGTACTGCCCTTCATCTGAAATGGCAGCAGATTTGCTCACAAAACCTCTTCATCGTATATTTCTGTCTACGTTTAGGAAGGCTATTGGTTTCGGCTGTGAACTCGAGCATCGAACATGTTACAGAGGGGGATTGTTGAAACAAAATGGACTTCACACTGTAACATCTCGATGAATAATTCATTATGCAGCCCGAAACCTTTCTCATCGTCGTCAGCGCCCCGATTTAGTCCGAAAACCCCCTTGCTTGGCCTGGAAGGCTTTCCTCTACCAAGTTAGTAAGGATTTCAGATTTCAATTTGTTTTTCATACTTTCAATTAGTAATTCTCTTTCATGGCGACCCAATATATGATTCACGACTAGAATGCTGTCAACATGCCCACGTGTACATGTGTAATAAGCCACCTGTGAAACGTGTCTCAGATGGTACTGTACATAGGTCTACATTTTTCAGGACAGGCTGTCCTATCACCACCGTCGTCGCTCGGCCGGCACTGTACTGAAAGAAACGTAGTACTTAATCTATTCTGAGAAAGCTCGATCTGAATAAACCCTGCAAGCAACCGGTTCACTTTTATTTTCATCAGAATAGAGTGTTACGGGGTATGGATGCGACAAATTTGGGGGACGGACTCACGAATCGGAGTGAAAGCAGGTGGAAATTTGACGGAACGTGGAGGGAATTCAACG
>JAUBNZ010000190.1:0-21796 GCA_032355485.1 Bonnemaisonia californica
AGCGGCTGTCAACGGACTGATGCTCCATAGCCATCCCAGGCCCACCAGGGCTTGGTGGACCTGAGGTGGCTTACCCCACCCAGAGACCAATGTGGAGCTCCGGGGAGGGGGGTAGCTGCGGACTCTGGCCCGCTAATGAGGGGTCAGCAGCGGGGCAGGTACCCCTGCATGAAGGGTACCTGTCGCCCGAGTGCCATGCCCCGGCGGTTCGGTAAGAGAGGCAGGCTACTCATCAGAATGCCCACCTCTCTAGTTCCACCACCTAGGATGAGGCCATGTGACGGACGCCCAATGGGCGCCCGCCCCATATAGATCCCTCCTGTACTCACCTGTGGTATACCCTCGGCAGACCTCCTCAACCCACCCCCTCACTACAGTACAGGAGGGGGCGGTGAGGGGCGGCCTTCCGGGCCAGCAGGGAATGATTTAATGGCCGTCATATCACTCAGGATGCCACCATATGGGGCACCCTGAGTGGTTGGCTCGATACGTTTATTATTATGTAATAATAATACAGTCCTAAGGACCCCTATGCGTGCCAGTACATACCGACCCCGTTGGGCGGTGTGCACTGAGCCCGGTACGGACGACAGACAAACCATACAGGACGCAGCTGCAAAGCGCGCCCTGAATGGTAAAAATCGGAAATTATAATAATGCATTTATTATAGTCTAACTGCTGGCCACCAGCGGTGAAGTATCCACGACCCCGCTGGGTGGTATAGCCTAATTTTATGAGCAACAAGTCCGGCCAATCAGGACGTGGCCATACGGTGCGCCCTGGTTGGCACGGGAATAATTAAGTACTACGGTACGCTGAGGGGCAGCCAACAATGTAGTGGTCACTCACTTTGTGGGGGTGCCCACACAAGCAAAATGCTATTGGGCCACGACCACTCAGGACGCAACCATACGGGGCGCCCTGAGTGGTGCACCTAAAAAAAATAATGCCTAAATTATGTTGGCCACTCACTGACGACCGGCCACCCAGCACGTACTGTACCATACGGACGTCGCTGGCTGGCCCGGTCAGTCACCTCATGAGGACCCGGGTCCCCGGACGCGCACCGTTGATACAGTACGCGCCCAGGGGCCACGGCGGGTACCACGTTCTACCTGAATGTATCCCAGACTACTGTAACTGGATGGGTACACCATCGAGCCACAGGGAGCCGGGGGTACTCTATCAGGTCGAAGGGGTAGAGGGCGACAAGGACGAAGAAACAAGACCATCCGAGTCAACAACGGTGGCCATGTTTATTTGTAAGCTACACAAAAAAGGGCTTGGACCCCACCACGAAGGTAGTGGCGACGCACGCGCTTGCGCGGAGCGCCGCCCTCCTTCGCTGAGCACCCCACCGCGACCACTTGCGAGCTAGCCATCAGGTTAGCCCGCCACACAAACCCGCCCTCACGGCAACGGCAGGGGCAAACATGTTTTCGCCACGGCGCTGACGCGACCACTCCCCTGGTGGGGAGTGGCCCCCAGGATGCCACGCGATTTGGCAACGAAGACGATCGCCTTCGCATTTTTCGACGCGATAAAGAAAACACGAGTGGGCTCCGATGCTCTGAAATGCGTACGCTTTCGCGCACGCACGCCGGAGGCAAGCCAGTCCTCCTGGAAACTTCGCGCAGCGCGCTCTGCTCTGCGCGGCGCACTCGTCCTTCGCTCCGGCACCGCCTCGCTGCGCTCGGAGACGCCTCCGCTGAGGACTTGGCGCTCGCGTCTCCTGCTTGCGCGGAGCCGCAAAACGCCAGTGGTAATAACTTATGGGAATGGAAGCTCCACTTAGCCGAGTCGCTTGGCCATTGAAGTGACGCACCCGCCTTGTGATGGGCAGGCGCGCCGGCGGTGTCTGGGGGATAGAAATATTGCGAGCATCATTATGACGACAGACGCCGACGCCTCCTTCCCGATGACGGGAAGGAGACGATCGGACGTACGTTTTTCGGAGCTCGTGCCACACTAAAGACGACTACCGTCAGGCAGAGGGCCCTCGCACCGAGCCGACACGCGCATCCAGTGATGGGCACAGCACATATTGGAAGATATCGCGAAGAACATGGATACAACGACATTGGAGAGGTAATATTGGAGAGAGATATCGATTTGAAACAAACATATGCTCTCATACATTCTGTTACTTCTACTTGTTCCTGCAAGGGTCAATGTGACAGTAGAAGGTGTTCATGCCTCAAAGCAGGTGTGAACTGCATTGGGTACGCATGTACAGATCTATTATGCAAGAATAGGTTCGTTGAATCAGACGCAGTTGCAATTGAAAATCATATTACATCAACAGCATTATAATACAACAAAGTTGGAGTGGGAACAGTACCACAGGAAAGCAATACGCTATTTTTTCCGATACATCCGAACATGGTTCCGAAGCACAATCAATTGGGAGTGGCGAATCTAGTTACGAAAATACCAACGAAAACGGTGAGACAGACGACGAAAATGCACATGCTCTTCTACAAAAATTCACAGCGCACATTCATCCCAAAGAAAGTCTTATGAGTTTATCTTTTGCACATTTTCCTTCCGGTTCTTTATCTTCAGCAATCACAGCTCACCCCACACAACACATAGCTACATTGCCAAAATACTGCAGCTCCCTGTAATAATTTAAGTATGGCATTATGCCACCATAACATTGTCTCAAAAGTTATAACCCGTTCAATTATAGCTTCAAATGATTGTTTTCACGTCCTTCAGTTCAATTGGAGCTCCTATTTCCTTCCCAGCGATGTCCACTTCACGTACTTCTATAATAATAGTCACTATACATGATAGTACAGTATCAATTCTTTCACACATTCTCACACCATATTTGTGCCACTATCTGAGCAGCGACAAACCCTCCACCCTCCTCATTCGACGCGCAATTCTTTTACATTCAATACTGCATCATTTTAGAAGCTATTAATCTAAGTATGTAAGCTGGGATTCTTCGCGAGCAGCTGACGGTCGGTTATCTTCATATGTTCAATATACTGGTGTTTCCGTCACATAGCCAACTTCATATCGCTACATACTTATATAGTTCGGTCCAGGGAGTTTCTTTCTTCCCATTTACAATCATTTCACCCTCCCTTCCACATATCTACCCCACGTAAAAGCTGGTTCTTTCTTCTTCTGCAGATACAAATCTCCAAAATGAAATGCTGTGTGTTCAACGTGGCAGAACAACACGACCACAAAATTTTCGTATCCTAAATTTCACTTATGTTCCGTACATTTCAAATTATGCTCTCTTACACTGCAATCGCACCTTTTCCAATCAATTTTTCAGAAACAGCGGTGGGTCACGGACTGTAGGTCACAGAGATAGAGGTGCTCTTACTGCATCATCGTCTTACCTTTCGAGCACCAATTCGCCAAGTGGCATTGGAATCAAGGAGACACTCGGCGACGAGAGGCATGTGTACCTTGGCCAAGTTCTCCGAAGCCCTTCAGCAGTGTGATGAAGACCAACTAGTCCCGATTTGCGAAGAACTGGAGCTATCTGCTGCGGCAAACGACGAGCCGCATCCTTTTGCAACAGTGCACCTCCTCGCGCTCCTTCTCCAGGACGACCTCTGCGAAGCTCGCTTTCTCTGGAAGCGCCTTCCATCATCAGAAAGGCAGAAAGAAGACGTCAAAGCTGCATATTCTGCCGTACTGAAACTTTGGCGCCACGACCTCGACCGCTTTTATGATGCAGTCACATCGTACGTCTGGGCTGCCGAGCTGCAGCCGCTTGTGGATAAACTATTTATATATACGCGAAAGTGTGCTGTGAAGATTATTGCTGATACCTATTCGGCCATTGACGTTGAGAGAGTCTGTGACCTCCTAAGGCTTGGCCGCCCTGCCTTGTCGGGAATGTGTTCAGAACTGGGTTGGACGATTGATGGGGAAACGGTCTTCCCAGTTCAGGTTGATGGCCTGGAAAGAGAAGCTGATTTGAGTGATGCTGTCCTAGGTTCTGTCGACGTATTACAAAGGCTTACCGAGCAGTTGCTGCGATTACATGATTAATGAAAACAATATTTGGGTACATTACTGGCTCCTGCCTTCTCACGTGAAACAGCGCTCCTACTCATGTCTCAGCTCTTACTTGTTTATACACAGAAGCACTAACAGTAAATATGTCCATCGGCCCATTACCAACACGTCCTGACTTTTCTAACGTCTCCATGCTATCCCACTCCAAGCAGCCATGTCATATAGCATAGGGCGTTCGCAGATTTCCGTAGATCTAAGCACATATACTACGTAATCAACCCCACACAACGCGTCATGAGCCAATCATTCTAAATCAGCAGTCTCTCAATTTCATCACGAAGGTTACGCACCTGCGACGAAATTGCTGATCCTTCATGAGTGAGAACTGAGCACGCAATAACTGATCGTGGCACACCACAGGCACGCCCAAGAGACACCTTTGATGGCACAAAAACGTACGGGACGTTTTTATCCTCACAGAGCAGAGGGAGGTGCAACAAAATCTCCAATGGCTCGGCGTCTCCCGCCATTACGATAAATTCAGACTGGCCACGGTTCAGTGTCTTCGTTGCCTCGTTCGCTCCTTTCTTAATCTGCTTGTAGTTGGCTGCTTGCTGAACCAAATCGAGGACCTTGACAGACAACTCCGCGTCAGCCATGGGCACAGCTTTTGGGTTGGTTTCTTGCTGTATTTGCAAGGGGGCCAAGGACAGCAAAACCAGAAAACAGAGAAACCATAAAAGTAACGTGAAAGAGTTAGCGCGTGTAAAAAAGTAAGCTGTGATGTGCTCTACATATTGCGCTGTTTGTAACGCATTAAGTTGTAAATGCAGCAAAACTTACCGCAGTCATGATTGAGTCTCCTGGCAGAAAATCAGTACGCTCTTTGGCGCTTCGTTGAATATGCAGGCAAAACACGAATGAAGGAATGGGTTGGGGGAAAGAGGGCGAGATGTCACAGAGCGGCCGTGGAAGGGAGACAAATGAAGGGATTGACACTTAGGAGAGGAGACGTTTTGAGTCGAATGGTGAGCGCCAGTCTGGGCCTGCTGCAGGTGAGGGATCAATGTCGGCGGCCGGTACGCTTTCAAAAGTTTTCAAAATACATCATCTGATATTTTGCGGACACGTGTGCAATACAGAAAAGTGAAGTTGAGGTCCTACGGGACAACCAGTCAGTCCTACCTCGTCGTACCTAAAGCCTGAGATGAGTAAAGATCGAAGTTCACAGCGGCACCGGCATCGAAACGCAGACGTTTATGGGTACTCGACGTATCTTACTGTGAACATACCTGCCTTCAACAAGTGAACTAGACCAAAAATGGAATAACTTGACGGTAAGAATGTAAACTTTGGATCGAACTGATATGGTCTTCCAGGCCTTGTCGCTCGAACGTCTTTTGCCGCAATGCCGAAATGCTCGAGGAATACCTCCTTCATGCGTTACATCTATAGGGGTTGTATGTCTGAGCGTGAAGGACATGCAGGAGGCGCATTTTTCAGTAACTCAGTTGATTCTGATAACGCTACACACTTCCTCTCCACCTCGAGTTGCTATTGCTCAAGCTTGGCCTCTTGATGTGATCGATGATGGATTCGCTGCACTGGACAATGCCACTCTGGCAACACTTGGTCTGATAGCAAGTGACCTTCCCATGAATCTGTCAGCTCTGAGGAGTCCGAGGAGGCGAAAAGATGTGAAGAGCCCTCGTTCAAAGCGAAAGGCGCAGAAGTCTCCAAAGTCGAATGCTTCACGTGTTGGTGTTGGGGAACACAGTCGTGCACGTCCGCAAAACAAAAACGAAATCCCGCGTCCTGCAAATCGGAATGCTCCAACATGCTCCGAACATCCAGCGAATGACACTGTTTTCAAGAATATAATCTTGGAAAGTATCCCATTTGACAGTGATATTGCAGTTGCCCATTCCGTAAGTGTGACCACAGATGAACCGTCGGAGCTATTACGCTCCGATGAATATCTTGCTATGATCCGTAGGGTTCTTGTTGGCCGTGTGTTAATGAAAGGGATGATAATTCCGGTGTCACTGCTTGGAATGCAGTTTCGCCTGGAGATTGTTAGCATCCTCAGTGCTGTTCATGGAATCGGTGCGAGAGATCTCATTGGTGCACCAGGAAGGTTTATAGCATCGACAGAAATCCTTATTGATCACGGATCAAGTGACTCTAGCGGTTCCACATCTGGTGAAGCGAACAGCTTGGAAACTATTGGCGGACTTGATGAACAGATCGAGGAGCTATTGAGGCTAGCTCGACCGGTGCTGCAAAAAGCACAACCGAGGGATCAAGCAGGGGAGCAACAAGAAAAAGATGTAAAACATATCATGAAGAGGCCTAGGGGGGTTCTTCTCCATGGTCCACCTGGTACTGGTAAAACAGTGCTCGCCTGTGCAGTATCAAAAGCATGCAACGCTCATCTAGAACTTGTCTGCGGCCCTGAGATTTTGGGAAACTTCTCGGGAGAGGCGGTTCAAAAAATTGAGAGCCTTTTTAACCGTGCAAGGCGTCAAAAGCCATGCGTTGTAGTTCTTGACGAGGTCGACTCACTTTCTCCGAAGAGAGATGCCCCAGATGCTGACAACGTTCAAAGAAAGCTAACGGCTGCTCTTCTCGCAATTCTCGACGGCCACAGTACGTTAGATGGGCTTTTTGTTATTGGAACTTCGAATCGCCCAGACTCCATTGACCAAGCCATGCGTAGACCTGGACGATTTGATCGTGAGATTGAGCTAAACGTGCCGAATGCTGCAGGCCGTCTCGCAATTTTGAGATCTCTGTCCAGCAAGGCGGGAGCAGCCGACAGGTTTGGTGTATCAGATGAGCAATTAGAAAAGATTTCTAATATTGCATACGGATTTGTCGGGGCAGACCTTGCAGCGCTGTGGCGTGAAAGTGTGAACTATGCTCTTCAGCGCAGTTCGGCGGGGAGCATCGTGAATGATGACATCATGCGGGCGATGAGGATTGTTCGACCAAGTGCGTTGCGCGAGGTGGCGGTGGAGATACCGTCGGTTAAGTGGGAGGATATTGGTGGGAAAGAAGAGGCCAAACGGCGGCTTCAAGAGTCTGTGGAATGGCCTCTCACAAAAGAGGGAGCCAGGCTCTTCAAATCAATCAGCATATCGCCACCGAAAGGAATTCTATTGTTTGGGCCCCCAGGGTGTAGTAAGACGTTACTTGCAAAAGCTGTTGCAACTGAGTCTGGAGCCAACTTTATTTCCGTCAAGGGCCCAGAACTCCTGTCCAAGTGGGTTGGGGAAAGCGAAAAGGCAGTGCGAACTATTTTCAGACGCGCCCGGCTTGCTTCCCCATGCGTGATATTCTTTGACGAAATTGACGCTTTGGCAACATCACGAAGCCTCACCACCGGTGCTTCTGCCCAAGCACGAGTTGTGGCTCAATTGTTAACAGAAATGGATGGGATTGATACATCCTCTTCTGGGGACCCTAGCTCCAGGGTAGTTGTAATTGCTGCTACGAATCGACCAGATTTACTGGATAAGGCCGTGGTTCGACCGGGACGAATTGATGTGCAGATTCATATTGGTCTCCCCAATGAAGAAGAACGGTTGTCAATCCTTCATGTACATACTAGAAAGGTCCCCATCGCAGAAGATGTAAGCCTGGATCGTCTTGCGGCCGACATTCACACTGGGGGCTTTTCTGGTGCCGAAGTTGCTGCATTAGTTCGGGAAGCAGCACTTGCAGCAATGGAGGAAGATCTGATTGGGGCTGCAGCAGTGAAACAAAATCACTTCGACATCGCTCTGTCGAGGGTGAGCCCAAGGACACCTGCTCATGTCCTTGCCTTCTTCGATGACTACCTGTCCAAATTGACCAGCCGGTTTTGTTATGTAAAGTGACTTTTGGCAGCAAACACTAATCGCACTCGTGTACGCAGTTCGATAATCATCGTTCACGTTTTCCTGAGCGCAAAAGTTCTACAGTTACCCTCGAGGGTGGTACTAGCATAGCCATTCATGAGATACGAATGGAGTCCTCTTCCTAACCTAATATTATTGCATCGATTTCAATGAGATTCTTAACATGCGCACGCATGTGTTGCTCATGAGATATGTAGCCTCGACGCAAAAATTATATGATCTGTGAGGCATACTGTTTATGGGAACGTTGCTACATTCTCCAACCCCATATTTTCAGGAAATCCCATCATAATATTCATGTTTTGCACAGCTTGCCCAGAAGCACCTTTGACTACATTGTCAATGGCAGCAACAATAATGACGCGCCCCTCAATCCTATCCGCTACGACCTGTAGAACGCAATGATTGGAACCTCGCACATGCCTGGTCTGCGGCGGCGGGGCGCCCTTCTCAAGCACATGAACAAAGGGTTCATCCCGATATTGAGCAACGAGACATGCCCGAACCTGATCGGCAGTGACACCGGGGACCGTCTTTGCGTAAATAGTCTCTAGAATACCGCGGGACATGGGCATGAGATGCGGGGTGAACGTCACGTGCACACTGTCGCCATGAGCTTCTGTAAGGCCCTGTTCAATCTCCGGCAAATGCCTGTGGCTAGCAACGCCGTACGCGGAAATGCCGTCCGCCACTTCACAGAACAGCGTACCCACCTTCGGTGACCTACCAGCCCCCGAGGTGCCTGACTTTGCGTCGATAACAATATCAATTGGCAATATGAGTTTCTGCGACAACAAAGGAACTAGAGGTAGCTGGGCGGCGGTCGGATAGCAGCCCGGATTAGCGACTAACCTGGCATTACGAATTTCGCTTCTGAATAACTCGCTTATACCATACACGGCCTCTTTCTGCAACTCAACCGCGCCGTGCTCGCCTCCATACCACTCCTCGTATATATCAACATCTTTGAGCCTGAAATCAGCGCTCAAATCAACAACGCGCAGGCCATCAGCCAGTGGAAGCTCTGCAATGATCTTCTGCGTTGTGGCATGCGGCAGGCAGCAGAAGACCACATCAGTGACGGCAGCCCAGTCCGAGATGTCGCCATTCTTGACAAGAGGGGGCAGGCTACTCCCAAAGGAACCGTAGCCAAACTGCGGATACACTTCGCCGATAGATTTGCCGGCGGAGCGATCAGCTGTTAGAACGGTGACATGTGCGAGTGGGTGTTGGGCGAGAAGGCGCAGGAGCTCCGCGCCTGTGTAGCCACTCGCGCCCAGAATTCCGACACGCACTGGACTTGGGGCAACGGGGGCGGTCATGCGGATGGACGAGGCTTGTGGCAGGTGAACAGGCGCGGATCGCGATCTGGAGAAGGGGGAAACGGGGAGGAAGGCGAGTGTGGGCATTTTGGATTGGTGGAAAGGGGGATAGGTGGCAGGATGCATGGATTGGTATGAAGGGGTGGCAGTGAATGGGATCTGCGAGTTGGCGATTTGCATGAGTTGGCGATTTGCACGAGTGGTGAACAGTGTGAGAGGTGCTGAATACTTAATGGAAGTTTTACCCTACCTTGGGTACATACTCCTCTAGTACCCTTCAAGGGTACTTGGTGCCTGGTTGGGTGCATTGCTGGGTCTGCCCGATCATAGGCAGCAAAGGGCATTCAGGCAGCAAAAGGCATTCGGGCAGATTTCTGGTTGAGGAGATTATGTGGACAACGCACTGCTGTGCGTGCTGTCCACGTGAACTACTGGACATGATCTGACACGAATTACACGTGTATTTACATTATGCCTTTTAACGCTTTTGAAATAGCGGGCTGGCAGTTTCCCAATTCACCCATTTTTTGAGAGAGCAAAGTTCTGTCACAGAACCGATGTCCGTCATCATGCAAGATGCGCCATGGGAGCTTGACTGCATTCTAGCAGGCCATGAAGTTAAGGTACAGAGTTCTGTAGCACATTGTGCTCCTTTGCTAGCACAGTCCCATCATTCTTCAACGCACCATCATGCCGTAATACCGAAAGGCCGATCCTGCCTCCCGATATGCGGTAACTTAGTCAATCTTTGCTGCATAGCTTGCAGTACCATCTATGTCACGAGAGGTATGATATCCTGCGGAAAGCGTAGGCCGCTAACAGCCAAACCTCTGCAAAATTCATAACCATTAATCCCGCCGGTTTTGGAACACCGCCAGCCACCAGTGCGAACATGCCTCCGGAAATCATCACTACATCGCCCAGTAGTCCACCCAGAACAACAGTGATAACCGTCCACAGTACAGGAACCACGATATCACTCCAATCAAACTTGCTCAAAACAAATCTACCAAAGCCACCACCCACCATTTCAATCTTATACGAGAACCTCCACTCCCGTATTCGCGGGATAGCCGCCCCTATAATCGGTAGCGTCGCTAAAAACCAGCGCGACGGCGCTCTAGGCAGCCCCGGATGTGCTAAGTGGTAAAGATGGCAGGAAACTGGCAAGCTGAAAGGCAGTACTAGAGCATGACACAGGTAACGAGGATACGATAGCATACGAACCACATTTTCGGGCAGCGAGCGGCCCACAGATATCACCAGATTGTCGTAGCCCTGTGCAGTAATTACCAGCAGAAGGGTCAAGTCAGCTAAATTAGTGGAAGCAGCCCCCAGGGCATTTACTAATGTACCGACTAGGAGTACGTTACAAAAGCAGAGCGTGAGAAAGAAAACTTCGGCAGCAGACGGAAAGGACTGCACGTCGCGACAACATGCAGACACCGTTACGCATTTCAGGACAGGCACCGCAGCGTCGACGTGCGATGTATTGCCCTTCTGAGTCATGCTTCAATGCTTGGTCACAGTGCCGAGTACACCTCTTTACACGAAGCCGACTTCCTCGCAATTTGTTCCAAACTTCCAACGTCTCCGACTTCCACGCATGTCGGAGGCTGGGATCACGCATAATCAGACATGTGTGGGTTGTTCCCTTTATTGTGTTTATTTTTTATCCACGAGCTTCGAGTGCAGAGTCTGCAGTACAGTGTCATACATTACATTAGTTTACAGTAGTGAATAACTCCATGTAAGAGCACGTCCATCACTGCCAGTGAAATATCTAAATTCTCATATTTGGCAATTTACCATAGCATTTTGCAAGTCTATTCGGCGTTATTTATGCAACGCAACACCATAAATGTCCAAATCGAAAAGTATCCACGCCCGCTTTTGGCACACGATTTAGCGCTTTATCATTTAACACAGCTCCACAACAGCCAACCACATGCAGACAAATCGACAGATGACATCCCTGTACACGACGCCCTGAACCCCTCCCGCCAAAATTGTAATCCTAGAGTCTTGGAATCCCGCCATCGTCAATAATTCTTGCTGTGGCAACCGGCAACTCTACACCAGCTTCCCAGCCTCTTCACCCAAACTTCCACACAGCCTTCCCTTCCGCATCCCCTTCCCTCAACACCACAGACTCCCTGGCTCTACAGGACAACACACCACTCCCAATATGACGAATTCACCTAGTATCTCTGTCGTCAGAGCCACAACGACGGCTCAGATCTCTGCATTACCGCCAAACGTGCCCCCAACACTCCCGCATCCGTTTCTGTAACACTCGTGCAGTGTATTGCTTCTCCTGTGAAAGCTACCCTCTTTCCGAAGCTGAAAGGGACAAACTTTACCCCTACGGATGACATGATGCTCGCTGATGTGTGGATAGAAGCAACTCGAATCACTACGGAGCAGAACACGGAGACCGTTTGGGAAAACGTTCGTACGCGCTTCAACTCCAACCCCACCGCGAAGTATCCGCGTACGAACACATCCCTCAAGAGCCGATGGGCTATGGTGCAGCGTGTGACGTAGAAATGTCTTTCCGCTGAAAAGATATATCGCTCTCGGAGCCCATCCGGAGAAACAGAAGAAAACATCCGGGAGAATGTAACGACCTACTACAGAGAACGTAACAATGTAACCAAGGATGGGGTGAAGAAGTTGGCTGCTCCTATCAAGTTTATTGGTGTTGTCCAGAAGCTCGCGGAATATCCCAAATGTTCGGCCGCAATCCGTGGGGGATCTTAAAGCAATGCTCCGGGATAAAGTTCTTCGAGCAGTGAAGGAATACTGAACAGGGGCCCGAACAGTTCCAGTTTTATGGATCCTCTCTACGGTGTACAATCTGGCGCCCCCTCTGTCTCCACAGATAATCATAGTTATGCTGGCAACATCCCTTTAACTTCTCCTTCATCCTACCGTCCCGTGGGTGTGAAGCGGCAGAAAGCCGAGGCCGTTCTTGGCCACGCAACCAATCATATTGCCCATGCAGTCCATAAGTTCGGGGATGCTATTCGTTTTAGCGACAAGGCGAAACAGAAGGTGTCGACTTTAGCGCTGAAGTTTAAGATTGTTCGGGAGATGAATCTAGATGTGGCTACACTCAATCAGCATCTCCAGAATCTGTTCAATGAAGCCTGTGCTATCAACGGCGATGATATGGACGCAACTATCTCAGGAGAGAGCGTAAATTCCCCCGCCGCGACAACAGCCATTGCGCAGGCCCCTACGAAAGAGCCAACTTCGCAGCCGACAGACACCGTCGATGAAATGTGTGACAACTGAAACGATTTTCTTTTTGCGTAGCATGGCGAGGGCCAAGTCCGCCGGGAGCGCCCGGTTCGTAGCGCAGCGGAGCCCGTGGCGCTACCACGTGGCCATGCGGAGCAAAAAAACACACGCGCGCTTCGCGCGAGTTCAAAACACAGTCCTGCCCCGTAGACTCCACCCCCTCACTAAACGGATGCGCTCTACTTTCTTTTGCTTCTTTACTGCGCTCCCCGAATGTTCCACAAGTGGTGCGATACTCTTCATGCAGACGGATGTGATCCTCCTTGCTCGTGACAAGAACATTCGTTTCGAGCAAGGCAGCAAGGCCAGTACTATTCGAGGTGGGCATTTCGTGCTCCACTTGTTCTCCACTCACATGTGCTACTACACTCGCGTCGAAGAACTCTTCAACTATGGAGTTATTGCCGATTTCCTCCTCAGTGTGGTCTTCATTCATTGATGTCTTCTCAATCATATTGTGGAGGATAACGCACACATCACTGATGAGAATGATTCCCGCATCATTCCATTCATGGTGTTCTTGTTGCAGTATTTCGAACCGTCCTTGTAGGAACCCAAAGAAGCGTTCAACATCCTTTCTTCTTCCCTCCTGACGTTT
This sequence comes from Bonnemaisonia californica, assembly GCA_032355485.1. NCBI lineage: Eukaryota > Rhodophyta > Florideophyceae > Bonnemaisoniales > Bonnemaisoniaceae > Bonnemaisonia > Bonnemaisonia californica. Next base: position 13,123 of record JAUBNZ010000190.1, read on the forward strand.
ATTCATATGACTATACATGGCGTTCGACGGTGCGTGTATAGGCAAGACCAAGATCGCCCATGGGGAGTATATTCCATATCCTAGAATATACAATAGCCCCTGTCTATGCTTTCCGTTCATGTAAAACCCTTCCAGCAGAGTCATGCGACGGTCTCCACCTAGGATATCATTGAATAGGGGGCTGTTATCTAAAACCGTAATGTCGTTATTAGTACCCGTCCGCCCAGAGAACCAATGCCAGCAATAAAGATCGGTATAAAACATTGCTTCGCAATTGATGTTAGCCAACTTCCCGTCTTTAGGATTATCATACTGCCCCTTGAACTCCTTCGAACAGTTCTTCCAGAGCAGGTGCATGCAATCTATGCAACCAATGAAGCCGGGAAACCCCGATGCGGCATATTTACTTTCTATCCCCCGTAGTTCTAGTAAATTTGGTTCTCTATTAAGAAGCATGGGCCCATAGAGTTGCTTCATTTCCATTAAAAACGAATGAAAGTAGTTTACGCTGAGACTCAACACTCATACGGGCCATGTAATCTATTTTCTTGAAAGACAGACCCGAAGCGAGACGCCGAAGGGGGGAGAGAATCTTTTGGTGTCTAGTATGGCCCTGCTTCCCGACAGAGTCTCTTTTCTGGCGAAACACGGCATAATGGCTCCCCAGTTCATTATGCAGCTGGGTATACACAGGGAGAGGATATAGAAGATGGAATGAAAGGTAGAACGGGGGTAGCGTGGATGCGGGGCCAAATAATCCGTGTACCAAGAACACGTCCCGCGCTGGATCTTCCGGGAATAACGAACGCGCCTGGCAAAGCCGCTACGCAGTGTTGCGCTTTGCTCGGCAGTGATGGCGTTGAGAACGGTTTCGATGACTCCGTTCTCTTCGTCATCGTCAAATATGTCGGCGATTATGTCGCCGAGGTCCGAGGATGACGTAGAACTCATTGTTTGTTGAGCTCGGCTTGGTTGCTAATGAAGAAAATGAGCACAGCACGGCGCCGTTACATGCCTCGTTCTCATGAACATACCGCCTCTCTTCATTGGCCTATGGGCGTCAAGATGAGTGCAAGGTCCAACAGCAGGGCAGGTAGATAACACGTCGAGGAATAGACATGCACCTAATTAGCGCACGTCAAATATTGCAATTTGGTCCCAAAACATACATATTCATTCGCTAGCAATAGACGTGCTCTAAGAGCACCTCTACAGTATCAGTTGTGCTAAAAAGCTAAATTTGCAAATTTTAGGGATAGATTTACAAATTGGCATCTCTACCAGAGTTGCTATATGTAAACTCGGAGTCTAAAAATCTAAACATAGATGTAAAAACACGATTTTTACATCTGAGTTTAGCTGTTTCGCCTTTTAGCCACACGAATCCAATGGTTCCACTTGGCTTGCAGACCTTAATCTCCCGCGAAAAGACCTCAAGATCAATATTGCGTCACTGTAGAGGCTATCATGTACTACATGTCACCCAATGACAATGCAACACGTGCTGATTGGGTCATACTGGTGCGTTTGACTGATAGAGGTGTTCCGGCAAAAGCCAAAACCAAAAAGATAAATCGGACAATTTAGCTCCTCAATTTAGCTACGCTGATAGAGGTGCTCTAAGGGGTTTCCCAAATGATTCTCCCATTCTTAACGTACAATTGCTGCCAATAATTACGAACGCCTCCAAATATGGCACTTCCGGAACTACACGAAAGTATCTATAAAACAAATAACCCTCCTTTATTGTAATTGGCGAGCCAGGAACAGTGCAAAAATCCGTTTTAGAAACGGATGTTTTGTTGATGTGCTATGAATAAAAACACTGTTTAAGGGTGACAGTAATTATAGGGACGACATATAAGGATGCAAATATCTTTAATCTAGTACTTTGTTGGACCCCTTTGGCCATGGAACATTCGAAGCATCGGTTCTGCATGGAATTCACTAGATTTGTGAGAGTCTCATCAGGGATAGACTCTCAAGAATCAAGTATAAATTCTATTAGTTCATCTATCGTAGAAAACTAGCGCTGCTGTTCGTAAACGTTTCCAGAAAGTATCCCCCATAGGTTTTATATAGGGTTCAGGTCCGGAGATTTGGCTGGCCATTCAAGAAGAACCACTTCTTCCGCGTCAAACCACTGTAGTACCATATTTTCCCTGTGGATAGCAGCACCGTCCTGCATAAAAACCCACCCCGGGCCCATTTTTTGCTCAGAAAACGGCAGCAAATACGTCTCTAATGTGTCTATGTAATTTTTCTGCTCCTGCTTTTTTCTAAAACCACCGACTCACACTTCTTTGTCCCTCCAAAAGCACCCCAGACCATGAAAGATTTCCCCCTTGTTGGTGTTTAGAGAGAACCCTCTTTTCTTTTCTCAAATCATGCCAGTAGTAGGCAAATCCGTCTGGTCCGTCGAGGTTAAACTTCTTCTCGTTGGACCAGACGACATTAAGCCAGTCTGCAGGGTTCCAGGTCACCTTATCCCTCGCCCAAGACTCCCGAGCCAGGACATGCCTCGGCAGCATCATTGGTGCCTTTTTATCCGTTCGTAGGGCAATGTGGGGGTACTATTGAGGATACCCTGGACACGGCTACTATTTACAGGCAAAGACAATGCTTTCAAAAGTTCCGAAGAGCTCATCACGCCATTGTGAGCCTCCCTGAGGAGGGCTCTCTTTGCTTGGTTCTATAAATTCTGAGGTCTTCCCGTTCGCTTCTTCGCCCCATAGCGCACTGGGGCTTGTAAAAACCTCCACACAACGTTCTTCGAGCGTTTCAACCGATCTGCAATCCTCTCCATTGACCAACCGGACTCCCTGAACTCTTTGATTAGTCCTTTCTCCTCATCTGTCAGGGATTTACCGCGAGGATTCTTAGTCATGGCAAAACAATAATTGTTCTAAGGAAACGCTGAGTTATACTAGTTTGTAAAGTAAACTGCCCTTTCTCAGAGTTCGGCGGGATGAAACAGTCTGATTGAGGAGTTATCCGCAAATGCATCCGTTGTCCCTATAATTACTGTCATCCTTAAAAAATGTTTTTATTCATAGCACCTCAACAAACCATCCGTTTCTAAAACGGATTTTTGAACTGTTCCTGGCTCTCCAATTACAATAAAGCGGTGTTATTTGTTTATAGATACTTTCGTGTAGTTCCAGCAGTGCCATATTTGGAGGCGTTCGTTTAATTATTGGCAGCACTGTATGATACAGTACAGTACCTTCCCCAAGGGGTAAATTTGAAAAAAGGGCTTTATTTGGAAGTATGATATGTGTCTGTTGATACTACATTTTATTTTGGCGCGAATGGCAGAAACACCTATTTTGGCGCGACGGGCAGCAGAATCTATTTGGGCGCGCAACTAAGATATGTATTGTAACCTTCCTTTGGAGGTTTCCATATGTATGGACTAAAATTTGTGAGCACGAATGCATTTAAATTGCTACTTAAAGCCCACATAAGCAGAGGTGGACTCTTTTAATAAGCTGGCCATTACTCAATTCACAATTCAAAGAAGCTATGCCGCACTCAATGCGCAAGCAAACAGCTGAGGCGAAGAAAAGGGATGAGCGTGATTTCAATGCTGCTCAAAGTCGTTCGCAGGCTGCACAACTCTTGTGAGATGGCTTTCGAGCTTCCAAAGTCGTTCAATTGACTGGAGTCAAGCGATCCACAACAGATCGCATCTAGAAATCCATCGATTCAAAAAGTGATGATGCACTCCGCCGCCTTCTCAACCCTCCCGACAATCGGGCGCGGCGTCATCCCGTAATCACACCAGATGAAGCCAAATTAATTTCTGAACGCATAGTTTACGCTTCCGAGCGTAGTTTTGCAGTCAATGTTGAAAGCAAAAAACAAATTTTGGGTTCTATATCTGCTGACGGCCGTAATGGGTTCAAGGTTTTGTTTCCTTCCCCAGCTGCTATTCGATCCTGGAGGGCCCGTAACCGCACAGTTACTCTCCGAAATTGCCAAAACAAAGATCTAGTCAAGATAAATGCCTCGACTTTTGATCATGTGCGCACCGTTCTTGATGCTATACAAATGTGACTTCTTTCAATCCTTGAATTTTTAATGAGGGTGATCATTTCTGGAATTTAGATGAAACAGAAGTTGATTCATGTTGTGGAGAGACCGTTAAACTTTTTCGGTCATCTCAAACCAATCATAGTGGATACAAGGAAAGTACTATCAAGGGTTGCGGAAAGCATGTCACTGCTGTGTTAACTGTTTCCGCATCCGGTGGCAAAACAGCGCCTTTGTTTATCATCTCGGGAAAAATGTTATGAAAGAGTGGTTCACCCCTTTGGACAAAAGTGTCTATAAAAATGCAGAAGGAAATCCACACTGGCTGACTTGAGAGAATTGGTTTCCTTCCGACTCTACTGTGTTTTTTACAACAAATAGATCTAATGAGAATTTGTTACACAAATTGTTATTGAGCACATTGACGAGTTCATTCGTAACTTTGTACCGGAGGGCATTTCGTATGTGCTGACACTTGATGGAAATTCGTCCCGCAATGGTTGGAGATGATTACAGTTTTGTGTTGATAAGATTATCGAAGTTGTACAAAGTCCGGCTAACACAATCCATTTCTTGCACCCGTGTGATCAATATGTCAACCGCATGTTTAAGAAAACAATGCCAAAAAAGTTTGATACACAGCTAACATTTGGGAAGATGGCCTCCGGCACTGTTCGCATTAAATTAATGCTCTAAATGGCCGGCTTCTATGGTATATCCAGTGATGACATCGGGAAGAGTTTTGAAAACTGTGGGTTGTGGCCCATGGATTATCGTTTCGGGGAACGATTTCGTGCATCTGATTCCCAGGAGCTAGAAAGCCAGACGAAAAATATGGAAGGTGAGGGAATCGGCTGCCGGTTGGCTTCTGTACGTATGCGCAAAACTGACATCAATACGTATGATGAGATCAAGGCAATCGTTATGAAGGAAAAGTCAGCTGTGATTGGTATTAAGAAGGTTGGCATTGTTCTAAAGGACAACAAGACAGTCAATTCAATATTGATGGAATCTGTTGGACCGCCTTCTCTGGTCACGGAAGAAAAAATAGAAAAAGGTGCTCTGTGCTACTGGCAGGTGCGCCGGCATTGCATTTTCCATGTGGGGAGCTTATTGAGCGTCGAAAGAGGCGTGATGAATTATAGTTGGCTGCAGTACAGAAGAAGATGGAGGAGAAGGCCCAGAGAGAGGAGAGACGCCATCAGAAAAATATAAGGCCACTAGTACGAAAAACCAGGAAGTGGATACTGCATTCGCGCAGACGATAACCGATCAATTTATGGGTCCTCTGTAGAAGAGAATCCGTGTTGAAGTGTCTGGAATCGCATCTGTTGGAGCCAGCCAAGTAAGTAACGCTGGGGATGCAGCAGCAGCTCTGAATTCCCTCTCCAAGTAATCCCCAAATTAAACCCTTTTGATGAAAATTCACTGCGTTAACGAGTTACAGAAACATGTATTCATGAATAGTTTCGTTAAGTCTGCCTGAATTTATTTTACTGGGACCTGATGGGGAAACATACCAGGCATTCTAAAGAGAAGAAAGCAAATGATTTGCTTTTAGTTGTGTTATTTTTTAATTAATTTTATGGAAACGGTCCCCAAATATAGCCCTTGGGGAAGGTAGTAGTAGATCGGAGAAAGATGAGACAATTCTATTTCTGGGAGATGCGGGAAATAGCAACTTTTGGCCATTAATACTGTCCCCATCGGTGGTGCGCAAAAGCAAAAATTGACGAGTGTCATACCTTTGTACGTATACTCACAAATTCATGCAGCCCCACTGGCTGTAGTAGATAGTAAATGTTTTATGCCAACATCAGTTTTTACTTTCCGCGGCGCAAACTGATATCGATTTGCTCCACGAAACGCAGCTCTTCTTGACGCGCAAACCTCGACACGTTGCAGCATTTCAGGAAACATGTGAGACTTGTAAAGCCCGATCGCTACGAAGTTCACTCACATGGGTGTCGTGCATCGTCCAACGCGAGTCAACCGAGGGCACCTCCACAACACGCTAGCGTAGTTTACCGTCGTCAACTCGAAAGACCATGGAGTCAATTCCAACTGCCTCTACCCCACCCGCCCCTTCCCCTTCATGTGTTAAAGGAACGCATTCTCCACCCGCATCGCTTGACCCGCCTACCACAATGGCGCTCGTCCAACAAACAAGTGGAACAGGCCCAAGTGGTTCCCCTCCTGCAGATGCGTCGTTGGATAAGAAGGAAACAACTGTTGCTGGCCGACCGGGCTCCCGCCAGTTGCAGTTGGTCCCGCAAGGAGCACTGTGAGCTCCTGTCGGTATACGTCACGAAATCTATCGGCTGCATTCGCGGGGCCAACAGGAAAGCACAGAACTTTTGTGTGGATATCTTTTGCCGCTTTTCGCACCATGAAGACGTGCCGTCGGATGATCGCTTCAAGGAATTCTTTGCGTCAGGGGTGAAGGAAGCCTCCGCTGTAGTATTTACAGAAAAGCGCCTGAGTGTGGTACTGCAACCTCAGGATTCCTGGGTGAAGCTCGGGAGAACAGCCTTGCGGCGATAGGACTCGTTGCCCGGCAATTGCCGTCAACGATACGGGAGCCCTCAAGGGGGTGTAAGGCCCGTGGAGGTGCGGATCACACAATTCCGGGTCGCGGTAGCGGTGACGTAGGGATCCTACGTCCCTCTGGACTAGCGAGGAAAGGTAGCGCGTAGCGTAGGGAGTAGACTCGACGTAGAGTGGCAGGATGTTTAGATCCAAAGGTAAAAGGACGGAACAGAGAAGAACAGGGCGATGCACGTAGAGTTGATAGTACGCGCGTGAATTGGGCAGACCGCGCTTAGTAACCTCAGACTCGTAGCCATAGGACGGAATCTCAGGACACGCGGCCGGGAATAAAGGTCAGGACAGGGGGCAGGAATAGTGGACAGGACATGTGGAGGTCGTCAGGGGGCGAGGGAAAGGCAATAAAGAGGAGGAGCTCCCAACCCTACAAGAGGGGCCGCAACGGACAGAGTCTGAGTCGTGAATGTGCGAACGGGCAAAGGAGGAGGTGAGCACGCCGGGAGTTGTAAGGTCGAAAAAAGCTAGCTTTTTGTTGTAGTGACCATTGCGACCTCCGCTCCCCTAGGGTAAGCGGAGTCGATTCTCCCGGCTAATCAACTAGAGATTAGGCTACCTCCCCTTGGAATGAGCCAAAGGGATAGATTAGATCACGTAAGCGGACGGGAGTCACTTAGGGTTTGAGCCTACGTCCGTCGCTTAATATAATGTGGCTATCTATCTAGCGACCCAGGCTTTACAGGGCCACGCCGATCGATACCGTAAGCGGGTTGGGGCCTGGGTCCGGACCTAGGTCCTTAGAAGTGGGAGGCCACGTGTCGTACGGTGCAGCACTGTTGGCAATTGGGGAGGTCCTGTTAGCCCCTAGTGGGCCTATCCCGGGGTCCTGCAGTCCAGGTGCCTCGTAGGCGAGGAGTGGACCTCCGTGCGCCGTGATGCACTCGATTGAGTGTAGGCGGGGTGTGTTCAGGCACGACACCCCTATCACTAGGCTGATACGGAGCGTGGGTTTGATTCGCATGGCCCATCCACTGCTCAGCCTCTACATCTGGAGTCGGGATGGAGGGGGGAGAGTGGGGAAGTGATGTAGGATCACAAACGGTTAGTGTAGACCGTGACCCTGGGCGCGGTACTATCCGTTTCCCGCGTACCCCGCCTAGGTGTTTAGCGATAGATTTCGTAGGCGGGCGTCGCCTGGCGGTGCTGCCCTTGTAGTTATTAGTCGTAGTACTACAAAACGCGTTGTAAAAGGCGTGAAAATACCTGCCAACATGCAGAGCACCGTTCCCTTCTCTAGTGACGGAGGAGGCTTGTGTTACATCGAGCCCAAGATCGGTCTTTATGAGAGGCATGGGGTACGGCTCGCCAATGGCGTAAGCGAAATTATACCAAGTAAGGAATTCACAATACTCTTGGCGAACTTCGGCAACAAGCCGTGTCATCTACCATGAGGTACGATCGTCGTGTACGTTCAGCGCAGCCCGCTAGCCGTCCTAACCACCTTCGATCCGACAAGCGGCAGTCCCACTAAAAGGGGGTCGATCGGAAGCTCGAGGAGGATGTGCGCGCGCAGTCCGCGAGCTCAAGAAGAGAGGCCTAATTACTCGCGCCGACCCAAGAAGGGGAAACTCCACAAGAGGAGCTAAAACATGGGGAAGCAACGACTCCAATACAGGATGGAATTCAACTCACTAGGGCTATTTCATGGAACCAAGAAAAGAAACAACCAATACAGGTTGGAGAGAGAATCACAACATAGAGCACTTAGTTGAAAAGATGAGGACGGAATTCGTGTCCATGTTGGAGAAGGGCACGTGGGATGGGACCCTCGGGTACATCAAAGTCACTGCCCACCGCATAGAGACGGACCCAAGTAAGGTTCCTTGTTGAAAACTCCCCTATTGGATGGGGCTGCTCCGCAGACAAGAGGCAGCAAAGGAGATCCATTCCTTGATGGAAAACGGTGTCATCGAGCCAGCCGCTAGCAAGGGGGAAAGTCCCATAGTCATAGTACCCAGAAAGGATGGACAGTTGCGGTTCTGTATCGACTACCGAAAGTTGAACGACCAAACGATCGCTGATGCGTACCCTCTTC
>JAUBNZ010000191.1:0-21778 GCA_032355485.1 Bonnemaisonia californica
AGAGAGAGAGAGAGAGAGAGAGAGAGAGAGAGAGAGAGAGAGAGAGAGAGAGAGAGAGAGAGAGAGAGAGAGAGAGATCAAATCATATTACGTTTGGATCTCTCCCTCTCTGTCGTACACACCCATCCACCTACCCACCCACCATTATTTATATTGCAGGCAGATTTCGAAAAATCAATCCACACAACTACAAGTCCTAGATCCGGATGGAGAACATATCATGGCTGATATCCATGGAAAACATAGAAAAGTAGGGTACAATACTAAATTAATACCATTACACCCTTCACATGGACACCTGTCACAAGTCAAGCGTACAGTTCAAGGTTCTTTCGAGAGACAGACTTGTATGAATGAGGTACATGCCCTGGAAGATACGTAACCAGGAAATATTAGTATACTTCAGGGGTATCGATCTATCCAAGTTCATTCAAGCTTAAGATTTCCCAAAACGAAAACACTTTTCAGTATGCACTTGTGCATCGCAATCCGTGCAATATATCTGCCGCGCTTACAGATATACCTCTGTACCCTGAATATACTACACTGCCGAGTCTACGTGAAACATGTCTGGTAGCAAAAACCACAATACAAGGCATTCGTGTCTCTCTCCATCATCTTTATGTCGGGAAAGTCTTTGCGGAACAGATAGCATTCATCTCTTCCAATTGGAATTCATATCTCAAGAATTGGACGAAATTACTTCACGTTCGTCCTACTAAAGGCTTCTCCACACGGTTGTACGCCCCTTTCTACAGCAGTACAATCCGGGTTTCTCTTTTCAGGAAATCCTTCTAGAGATTGAAGTAGATGGGAATGCATACGTATCCAATATAGATACCCGATGTTTTCTTCTACCGTAATTGGGTAGCTACAGGTACAGGTGTCAAAAAATGGTTACTCCATGCCATAAACCCAACCTCCAAGTCTGTGTAGGTGCGGAAGGAGGCTTGAATGCTTGACCCCTTCAATTTCGTAAGGCGTGAATAAAACACTGAGCCAGCAGATGTGTTCTCTGGTCATTGAAAGCAGTACCTCCAGCAGAAACCCATGTTTCTTCATGATTCAGGTAATAAGTCGACAAGATGCATACACAATGCATTCGAACGTAGTAATAACACCAAGAATATTCCAAGATGGAACAAATATTTCGGACCATCCTACCCAGGCATGTTTGCAGGTGTGATCGAAAACATATGTTCTTCGATGAATGATCAGAAAGACTGTTCGAAAGCTGGGACCATGGAGGTGCGAAGGTGAAAATACCCGAACATATCGGATATCTCGGATATCAGCGTGTTATGTGCATGTGCCACTGAAGAAGGAGTCTCGGATCCCATGGTGTCCATGGCAAGGACCCTATGGGCTCCACCATACTAATTTAGAATGATCAGCGTTGAAGACTTTCTATGTAACGCAGAAAAACACAAGCATGCCAAACGCGTGTCTTCTGAAGAGAATCTGCCCGGGGACGGTAATGACACTATATGATACAATACGTTCGGTTTTAGACAATTCGGTTTTAGACTGCAGTTTCATGATAATGACGTTTGTCCGTCCGGCGATACAGGCTTGATGGGACGCAAATAACTTCGCTTTCGCTATCTATTTACGGTTGGAATCTTTCGGTTGTATAGGGTGTTGTGTAATGTTGAAACGAGGTGTTCCATGTGTCAGTTCATGAGGGCGCCGGTGCACAGTAATTCCAAGAGACTACTTTAGGCCAGTTCTGAAGGGTTCTGAAGGGTTCTGAAGGGTACGACATGTAAATGTCCTGCGGTTTAGATCAAATGGCATGATTCAGATAGGGATCAATCATAGACCGAGGCTGGGAGATGAAGACGAGATAGTTAAAGATTCTTAAGGTCAAAATGAGGTTTGGTGTAAACTAAGTTAGGATACGTCATTGCTTCTTTTGTGAATTGAAAACGATAACATATGTATAAAGGCCTTTCGGAGCGGACAAGTTGACAAGGGAGGCTCGACTCAAATTATACCTGAAATAGAAAAGGGAAAACTATGCGATGTTTGTTGAGGAGACCCATGCCAGGGGAGAGCCGGAATCAATTGAAGGGAAACGCACTGCCTGAAAACATCCTCGGTGGAATCCAACAGGATGTCAGCAATAGGAAGGAGAAGAAAGCATATATTTGGGAGATGGAGGAGGGTGGACTAGGTTTAAGTTTGTGCAGCATGCGTCAGACAAACAGGGGGAGTATGGTACAGTTGTACCCCTGGGACTGTTCATTTGTTCCCCTGGAGTATGTGATTGCGGCATCCGTATCTGCTTTCATGACAACTTTACACATGTTTACACAGGGGCAGAGTCCGTCCAGTGCATAGTTGTGCTATCCTTGGTTGCATGTGAAAAGGGTGAGGAGGAGGCGAGTTACAGCCGTTACCAATTTTTAACCATTCAAGGCCTCTTTTTTAAACATAATTAATGAAAATGCATTATTGTGTAAAGTTGAAGTACAGCTGCTTCGGCGAAAATCAACAGAAAATTGACATACAGTATATAATGACGTGGACTCACCGGCATACACGTCTCCAGTTCCACGGTGCAGGTGCATTGCGCAAATGCGCCTCTGTCAGCAAGAGGGTACCGCTTAAAAGTTTGGAATATTCTGGGTTAAGATCCTCCTGGTGTACTGATACCAGCTACACATCATGTGATCAAGTGCCAAATGTGCACACTCTGCAATGATGATCAGTGCATAGTCGTCTTACAGGACGGTGTACGGCCTACATCTGTACAGTGTACAGAATTGTGCTGTGTACTTCCTCCTCGGCGCTCTTCATTCCAGTTTTTTGAATTCAAGAGATGTTTATGCTGACATAAATCGGGTGTGACAGGTACATAATGTACCTCTGTCCCAGCAATGCCAGCTTGATGGCACAGCAATATGTTTGGTTTTTAGTTTTTGCTGTGCAAGTGCATTGTACCAAACTGGTGTCACGATGTCACAGCTCTGGTGAGTTATGAGATTTGCATAGCGTTCAAAAACTTTTTTGGCCCACGGGCTGTGTTCAGTAAATAAATAAGGCCCAATAAATTAATTCCGTACAAACATTTTCGGATTTTCTGCGATGTGACCTACTGTGTATCTACTGTATGTACTGCATCGCTCGAAGGTTGAAAAAGCTGCAGCTTACCGATTGTTCAGTTTACGTAGAAAGTAAATCAAGTACAGTATCTACTGTGCAGAGCTGTAAATTATATTGGGTAGCAGAATAAATCAAATCGAATTTGGGCTGGATTCCAGTGTGTGATCTCGACGAGTCATATTACTTGAAATTCATATTACTACAACTACCGCAGGCTTGAACATGTAGTTGTACACGTATAGAAAAGTTGTATAACGCTGTCTGCAGTGCCACACTAGCTACAAAATCAGCAAGAGTAAACACAAGAGTAAACTTGGCGTTAAATTGCACATCAGAGCGTTTGGGAGTGCACTGCCGTAACCGCGATTATTACTTCGTCGAAAGGAAGGTGGGTAGCAAAAATGAGTTTCTTTCGAGTGAGAGTGAGAGTTTGCGAGGTTACAGAAAATTCACACGGCATACATCGTACGTAGGAATAACATCATTGTCTGGTAACTGGGACGCGTCCATAGTCAACGGGCAAAGGGCAAATACTGAGCAGCCTCTTGACGATGACTGCAAGACCCGAGTAGGTTGGATAGTAGAAAGTGCATACATGTCCCACTGGGAAAAGTTGGTCAACAGATCGAAGAATTATAGTAATGACGATTAGAAGACCGTTGGACAAATAAATTAGTATCAGGTTTCTTTATCTCTGTTGCATGCTACCTACCGTGATAGTGCTGCATGGCAACTCTATGCAAGTGAGGTACACTCATCAATGAAGTCATACGTGTATCTGCGGTGACGGTACAGATGCAGGTAGAGGGGTGTACACCGCGGTACCATGCGGACACAATACAGCTGTGGATGGACCTCCTCAGCAACGCGGATGGCTGTCCCTGAAAGGGCGCAGTCATCTCTTGGATAAGTAAATTGCAACGATGCAGAGCTAAGGTGCTTTAGCCAGCCTACCCTTGTTGCGGTACAGATGGGCGGTCGGGAGAAGAGCAGATTTTCAGACAAGGAAGGACAGAGAGGCCATGCGAGCTGCTGAGGTCGTGAGATTAGCAATTGGTAATGACAAGGGCAAAGGGGATTGCGGGGCCGCCACGCAACAAGTGCGAGATACGAGGGGTAGTAGAAGTAGATACAGCTGGAATGCTTTCTGGTGTTGCAGCGCTGTATAATAATATACAGTATATTCTGTGTGTGCATTTGTATGATCTCTTGAGTGACAATAGTCAATTACCTGTTTTCTTGAGCCGGTAAAGTACACATTTCCGTAAATAACAGATCGACCAGATCACGTTTTAAAATAGGAACGGCGTACTGTATATACATATGTAAAGAGCTTTGACCTTCCACGATGCATAATTTGAGTTGTGTTGTGGCCAATTCTCCACTATACATGGGTAGGGCCGAAGAGTAGATTCAGAGGGAAGTTGGCGTTACCCAGTTACCCAGGGGAAGCGACGGCAGTCTGAGAGAGCCATTGTTCCCTGAATCTACGTGGAAACAGCCTGAAGGCCACATGTCCTCTCATATGCGTGTCTTCCACCCAACGGGCGCAGGCAATGGTGTGCTGGGGTCCGCCTCCCGTCCATCCTTGGCCGCACAGAGTATTAATCGCGGCTCCTACGCTCCGAAAGCCAAATGTCCAATGCGCCGGAGCAGCCACACAGGCCAAGCGGGAAAGAACGGCAGCCACCAAACATTTAATATGGGTGGCAGGACAAGGGCTCCGAAAGAGCGGCAGCCAATGAGGGCGTGCTTACGACCCGACGGATGGCCTACAACGGCCAACGAATCCTACGCCCGGCCAAACCGCCAGCACGTGGATGGCTCACGCTCAAATTCAGTGCTCCCGCGACTGGCTGTGCCTACAGCATAGGGTAATTCATGATGTGCCCCGGCCAAGTGTGCAGCAGCTGTTGGCCCTCGCCGTGCATACCCCCAATGGCGCCGATTGCGCCCGGCAGCTGCCAGCTACCTGCAGCGAGTGCATATGGTTTGACAAAATTAACCGAGCAATTTACATGTGCGGCGCACTGTATATTCACGCGTGGGCGCCGCGCGTCGTACAGGGTACATTACAAGGGCATACACGGGCGGTTCACATACGCCATTTTGCCGTAAACGTTTCAAAGGTTGCCGAGAACATATATTCGCACAGAATAATGCTCGCAATTATATGTATGTAAATATATATAAATATCTACATACGGTACCGTTGCACGTGTAATCCAGGTCACAAGTGGCCTTTCGCGTGTATTGCGTGTGTGGGCGGCCACTGAAGAACGGGCCGGCCTAGGTGTCTCGTGTCGCCATTCAGCAGGGTCCTTGCGTGGCTACAAATGGGCAAATGGGTTGAATCGGCAGCGGGGACGTGGCGGTCCGGGCGCGCTTGGCGCACTGTCACGTTTACGTACACATGGAAGGAGCGCCCGGCGAGCTCCCGGTCTCCTCGGGCAGCTGCGTGTATGAGAGCGGAGATCACATCGCTCAGGAGGCGTAAAGTACGGTAATGCGGTACGGGTGTACATTTTTAAAATGCTGATACAAGTTAAATAAGTTAAATAATGTTTACACAAGCCGCTTTGTACTCATATTGTACTGCATATTGTACGATGCAGTCACTCTGCTGGAGGTAACGTTAAAACGATATATTAATTTAATTGAAATCGACGCAACGAGGACAGCGGTTGAACTCGTGGGCGGACAGCCGGGGTGCAGTGGGAGTAGTAAAGAGTGAGAAATTTGTGACAGTGATCACCGTCAGGTCCCCGTTGGCGAGCAACTGGTGCCAAACTGGCGCTCCAGGTGGCTTATAATATGGAAGGCAGGGGCGTGACGGTATGACATAAGACGGCTGTTTTGGAGCATATTAGTATGTATTTCGGATTGTTTCTGCGGACCGTGACCGCTATGATATGGCATCCGTGATGGCACTATCGGCATGGGAATATGACAATGTAACATGCAGTGCTGCTTTACAGTTGTATAATGTAACAAATTGTGCGCGCAGAGGCAGCGAAGGGGCGAAAGGTGTCTTGGGTTTGTGGCTGTGCTTTGCGACGGCGTGCTGCTGGCAAAGGCTGTCCAATCAGCGGCACGTGCCGTTGGCAGCACGGCCGCCGGCCGCCGACACGGGCGCCCCCGGGAGCCTGTTTTCAGTTGGCCACCCAGGAGGCGCCAATGTGCGCCTGTCGCTGCCTACTCCCGCCACCGTCGCCGCCCAGCACCTGCTGCGACTCCCGTGCGCTTCAAGCCGTAGCCTAGACTTAGCTGTTGCCAATGTGCAAGGCGCTGGGGTGCCAATGCGGGCCTTGTCACGCTTTTCTACGCGCTATGCCCTCTGACACCGCCGCCGCCATCGCCGCGACACTGCCCATAACCGCGAGGCGCCGAGGACCGCCCGCGGCGAGCCCGTAGTGGAGCCCCTCCGCCGTCACGCCCGTACGGTGTCTGCTGTACTGTACGGACAGCGTTACTATGCTACATTGGTTGCATCACGCGTCCATATACGCTATCCGTTTTGGAAGTCACAGCCCGCCCCGTTGCAAATGAATCTATTCCTGCCTAACCTCCTGCTCATCCTGCGTCCTCCTCCCTCGTCCTCAAAATTCCCCCCCGTAGCCACATGCTGCTTCCCGCTTTATAACTCTCCATCTTTTCTCCTCCACCGACCCATCGCTTCCCATCATCCGCCCACCCACCACACCGCAGCGCACACCACACCGCAGCGCACACCACCTCCCTTCTCCCAACTTTCCTAACCACCGACCCAACATGACTTCCGCAGTCCACACCTCCTTCATCGAGCCAGGCCAGCACTCCCAGAGCCCATTCACCCTCATCACTGCCCCGAAAGCCCTTATTGCCGTCCTGGCCGCCAATCTGCAGGCCGACGTCTCCCGCAACGATACCCTTCCCCCTGCCCCCTTCGAGGATATGACTGTCTTCCATGCGCTTGAGGCTCCCTCAATCTCTGTCGCCGACTACGTCGCCCGCGTTGCGAAGTACGCTTTTTGCTCCGACGCCTGCCTCGTCGCAGCCCTGCACTACGTCAACCGCGTCGTTGCCGCAGATCCGAAGCTCGCCGTCTCCAGCCTCAGCATTCACCGCCTCCTCATCACCGCCGTCGTTCTTGCTTGCAAGTACTTTGACGACATCTCCTACAACCTTACCTATTACTCTAAGGTTGGCGGTCTGCCCCCGAAGGAGCTGGCTAATCTTGAATTCACAATGCTCAGAATCCTCGACTTCCGTCTGGACATCAGCATTGACGACTTTGTAGCCATTGAGTCCGAAATGGTTGGACAGCTCAAGGTCATCGAGTCCAATCCGATGGACCATGTCCTCGCAGATTTGATCTCAAAGGCGCGCACGGAGCTAGTGCTTGCCAACTTTGCACCGCTCATGCAGACAGCGATGGTCATCGACGAAGCGTCCACGGACTCCGTGTCCAACAACCGCGAGACGCAGACATCACCTGTTTCTGTCTACTCAAGCGACGCGTCGCTTTCGAGGAACTCCTCTATGTCTTCCGTGTCGGAGGCATCGCAGCCCTCAAAGGGCAATGGAAAGGAAATGGTTGTATCCCGCTCAAAACCTATCTCGCATTCGCCTACCACTCCCCTTTCGGAAAAACGCGTTGCACCTATCGCTATGATGTGCTAAGCTGCACAGGACTGCCTGCGCTTTCGAGCATGGCACCGTGTATTTTTACGGCTTATTTTTATTTCGGGATGCATGCTGGGTCATAGTGCCCGCATCTTCTCACAAGTGCACAGCTTTAGGTGTAGGTAGGTACAAATTGTCCTTAGGGGTACAGACTAATGTCAGAAACAAATCCTGGTCAGCTGTTAACAGTGAACATAAATCATATTTCTTCCTCATCAAAGCGTATATCTTTACCGTTCAAATAACGTTTCAAAAGTGTCGAGGCAGTATAACCCCCACCATAGAAGTATTATAGATGCGCAAAGGAGAGAGGGCTATCAGTCTTCCAGATATTGCAACCGGCTTTTATTTTCGATACCTTTCCTACTTACATGGTTAGCGGTATCAGCCTAGATGCATATATTGTAATTAGCGCGGTGAATACTGAGGTGAGGAGGGAGAGTACTGAGGAGAGCTTGGAGAAGCCGCAGTCCCATTCGCATATGAAGGCGGATATCTCGGGGACCGAGCGTACGAATACTGGTTGGCAGCAGCATTGGCTGTGTACGCCGGTGTGGAGGGAGAATATCCACCGGCCGCAGGAGAGCTAGGACTAAATGCTGCCGGAGAACTCGGACTGTAGGCACCGGGAGAGCTTGGACTGTATCCAGGACTGGCCGCTACGTAACTGGCACCAGGAGAAGCGGCTCCTCGACCATTGTAGCTCGGGCTAGACGGGGAGTAGCTGCGCGACGCACCTGCACCTCCCGCGGCGCTCGGGCTGTAGGCCGGACTCGTCGGACTGAAGCCTGGACTTGTCGGGGAGTACTGTACACCTGGAGACTGCGCTGGAGATTGTGCGGCAAATGGGCTCGGTCCCGGCGATGTCGGTCTATATGCAGGGCTCGCAGGAGCGAAGCTTCCACCTGATCCTAATCCGTACGCCCCAGCGCCTCCTGGGCTTTGCATGCGACCTGGGCTTTGAGCATACCCAGGGCTCGACGTGTACGGGCTTTGACTGTAGAACGGGCTTGCACCACCGCCCCCGGGGCTCAAAGGAACCGTATACTCTCTGCCTGGAGACTGCAAAGGGGTAAAGCCTCCCATACCGCCGCCTCCACCCGCTCCACCTGGCGTCATGGGGGTAGGAGAGAAGGCTGCACCGTCTGCCGAAGGAGACATCTGCTGGTCAAGCCCCTGTCCAGTTCTTGGACGCAGCGGTGTTCCCCATGCCGCTGGTGAGTACAGCAATCCCGGCGTAGCTCTAGCATCGAAAGCTTTCTTGCGTCCAGGGGTGGCATCTCCTCGAGCTGGGCTCCATACAGAGGCCCCGTCAAATGCTCTATTACCTGCTGGAGATTGACCCAGTCCCATAGCGGCCTGCGCTTCAACACTTTCGGGCTCAACGGCATCTTTGAGCATTTTTTCGTTCAGAAGTAATCTGAAGCTGCCAGTACCAATTGGAGCAAGTTGACCGAGCATAATATTCTCCGTTACACCGCGCAGGCCGTCCCTCTCGCCCCACATTGCCGCTTCCAACAGAATGTCTGTAGTTTCCTCAAAACTGCATTTCATCAGCGGGCCAGTATCCACTCTATTCACACCATGCCTCGTGATGGCCATAAGATGTCCGCGGTAGGTCATGGTATCTACTAAAATAGCCAGGTGCCGATAGTTCACATACGCTCCATCAAACGAAATGACTCCACGAATTTCATTCAGCAACGCTTCTCTTACAGCTTCAATTCCCAACACCTCAAATATCTCAACAATGTCGTTAGATGTGGTCCTCGTATGGTCCACGGCTTCATGCGACATCACAGCAAGTAAGTTCACACCATCGGTATCCAGTACCCATTCTTCTCTCGACTTATGTGTACCTGTACCTTGATCCACAAAAGTGAAACGTGATTGCCTCATGAAAACTTTGCGAATCGCAGGAATACCGCCTAGATTCATTTGAGACAAAAGCTCGCTCTCCAGCCTTCGAAGGAATGTATCATCCGAGTCTTCATCATCATCGTCTTCAATGTCTGCTCCCCCCTCTTCGCCATACTTTTCCTGTGCAGACTCGTCAGCTACTCGCAATCGCATCACCATTTTCTCGTCGTTATCTTGAGATCTAATCACATGCACATCGTTACCGAAGTTCTGAGTGATCATATTTTCAATGCGATCCATGCTAATCTTGCGATCCTGCAACATGTCCTTGTCCATTATAATTCTCAGCAACCACGGTGAGACGCCAACAGGGGCTTCCTCTAGATCGAAGAACGAAGAAACCATTTCCCGATCTGCATCCACAACTGTGTCTGTTGGATCTGGGTCATAGTAAATTTCTGTGCATTGCGTCACATCATGCAGCGTTGTGTGCTGCAGAGATGCCTGGATCTCCTTTGCCTTTTCTTTGTCCCCAGCATACTGGCTCTTTAGATACACGGTTAAAGATGGTGTTTTCGTGTTCTTCGATACATTGATAATTTCCTTCAAACGAGGAACACCGAGTGTAACGTTTTTAGCGGATACACCAGCGTAATGGAACGTGTTCAACGTCATTTGAGTAGCTGGTTCACCAATAGATTGGGCAGCAATAGCTCCAATGTTCTCACCAGGGGCTACCCGGCACATCATGAATCGGTTTTCAATCTCACCTAGAAGCCAGAGGAATGCCTTGAACGACAACCTGTGTAGCTGAATCAGCTTCTTGCAAGAGAGCATAGATCGCATATGGATTTGGAATAGCAGGGTGGCATTCTCCTGAGCTTCCTTCATCAGGGGATCGACCATTGTGGGCTTCTCATCAATTGGGTTACCCTCGTCGTCTTCCTCCATCCCCGGCTCCAGAGCAGCATTTTCTAGAGCGGCCTCGTCACCTAATACCAGTACGCGCGTCCTCTTTAGAAGCATGCTCACCCCCTTCAGAACTTGGTCTGGCTTTAGGTCTGACACAGAATCTGCGTGAATGTTATGTTCTTGCTTAGCATTCCAAATGACCCTATCTACATTGACAGCGAGAGGCCGCTTGGATTCTCCAGTCTTGATAATATAATCACGAAGAAGCTTTCTATCTGCTTCAATTTGCTGGAATTCTAGTCGGAGCTCAACATGAAGAGCAGCATCTTGTCTTACTCGTTCCACGATGTTCGGGTCAAGGTATGGTCGTCCCTTTTCATCTTGACCGAACTTCGAATCCGAGGGATCTATGAAGTACTCATCTCTAAGCTTCTTGTCCGACATTTTGGCAGTGCGAATAACTTGATCTTCCAAAAATGTTGCATCCATGGAGTCTTCTCCGTAGAGAAACTCAACAATGTGATTGCAAGAATTTCGCACAGTCCCATCGTATCGAACCATGATATCCTCCATTGCCTTTATCAAACGCCGCTGAATATACCCTGTCTCAGCAGTCTTCACGGCCGTATCAATCAGCCCTTCACGACCACCCATGGCATGAAAGAAAAACTCAGAAGGCGTAAGTCCACGCAAGTATGAGTTCTCTACAAACCCGCGACTTTCTGGCCCCAAGTCGTCGAGAACAAAGTGTGGCAATGTTCTGCGATGAAAGCCATAGGCAATACGTTTGCCTTCGACATTTTGCTGTCCTACACAGGCGCAGATCTGCGAAATATTGATGAATGAACCTTTCGATCCCGCACTAACCATTCTCTTGATGTTATTTGACTTCAAAAGGGACCTCTGCGCAGAGGCACCAGATTTATCTCGAGCGCCATTGAGCACTTTGTTGACTTCTGTTTCGAAAGACTCCATCATACCCTTTCCTGGAAGCAAAACAAGCTCCTTCTCTTGAGCTTTTCGGACTAACAGCTTTACTTCTTCTTTGGCCCCTTGGATTGTGTCGATGACGTTGCGCATAGTAGCATCATCTGCAATCGTGTCTCCAATGCCTATAGACTGCCCTCTTTGGAGGATGTAATGATTTACAAGAACTTGGATCTGCGAGATGAGTGTGTCTGTGATTTTCGGACCAAACTCCTTCCATGTGACATGAATGAGCCCATTCGCGGAGGAACCAACCGTTCTCTTATCGACAATACCACATATGAGCTGACCCCTGGAAATGTACACCTTGGTATCACCTGGGGATATATCCGTCTTTTCATCGTCAGGATGCGTGATGTTAAAGCGGACAATATTCACGGGTGGCAGGATGAGAGAGAAAACCTGCTTCCCAGTCCAAAGAGGCCGGGGCTTGTAGATGGCAGGTTTTGGAATGACACCGTCCCAGTCCCCAACGTGCATAAGCAAATTCATCATCAAATCGCGCTCCAGGAATGTATCTCGCTGTGTGAAAAGCATGCAACCCAGAAGTGTATCCTGTACAATTCCCATGACTGGCTTGTTTCCTTGCGGTGAAACAATACAATGGGGAACGAGCATGAGCTCTTGCACTTCTGCGCGTGTCTGATGGGTTTGCGGCACGTGAAGATTCATTTCATCGCCATCGAAATCGGCATTGTACGGCGATGTTACAGAAAGGTTGAGACGGAAAGTAGAATAAGGTAAGACACGAATACGATGCCCCATGATGGACATCTTATGTAGACTCGGCTGTCGGTTGAAGAGGACGTAGTCGCCGTCTCGAATATGACGGATAACTTTGTATCCCAGCTCCAATTGCAGTTCTGATCGATTCCGTACGTAGGCGAGATTTACCTTGAAGCCATCTTCACGTTCAATGTACTTTGCGCCTGGGTACTCGTCGGGACCGTTCTCCACAAGTTTCTGCATTTCGTCGATGTTATAAGAGGTAACAATCTCTGGATACGTCAGATTTCTCGCAATGGAAAACGGTACACCAACTTCATGCAGCCTGAGATTCGGATCGGGCGTAATGACCGTGCGAGCACTGAAATCGACACGCTTCCCCATTAAATTTCCCCTGACGCGGCCCTCCTTGCCCTTGAAGCGCTGGCCAATACTCTTGATAGCACGGCTGCCTCCCCTGACGGTAGCCGGCATGATTCCCGGAAGCTCGTTGTTCATGTACGTTGCAACATGATACTGTACAAGGTCTATTTGCTCGCGAATGGCATGCGCAACAGCGCCGGTAGCCTCTAAGTTTCTCAAGGTGTTGTTATTCTTGACGATGTCGCCGAGTTTATTGGTGAGATCATCCTCATTTCGGAGTCCACCGCGCATGACAGAGGGTCTTACCTGCGGCGGAGGGACCGGGAGAAGAGTGAGGATGAGCCACTCAGGCCTTGACCATCTCCAAGAGAGCCCCATAGCCTCGCATTCGCTATTGGAAATTCGCTTAAAGATGGCATAGCTCTTCTCTGCAGTAATGGTCTGTTTGCGCTCGGCAGACTCCTCTGCAGTATCTTCAAATATTGCTCTTATGCGAAAGCCGTCGCGTGAATACTTTGGCTGCATGTGACCGCAACCGCCCTCCGCGGTACAAAGCTTCTTGGCACCACTTGTGAAGCGCATAGCCGTTCGCATACGATCGGTGGGCTTCGTGATCTTATGAAGTATAGCGACGGAAGCGGAGCTACACAAAAGCTTTGAACAGTAGTGGCAAACGCAGCGCAATATCTTGAGCGAGATGTTGATGAAGCCGATGTTAAACATTGGCTTCGCAAGCTCGATGTGACCAAAATGGCCAGGGCAACTCTTGTCATCGCAGAAGCAAGTGAGGCATGGGAAACTTGGGCCGTTGGCTCCAAGACGACGATCGACAATACCCTCCGGTTTTGGTTGTCCATTCTCGTAGGGCTTTTCGTACTTGATCTCTGCGACGGACATGCGGCGTATTTCATCAGGGCCCAGGATGCCAAACTGCACGCAGTCAATCTTTCGCAGCGGGGCGCTGGAGTAGGGGAACTCGCGATCCATTTTAGATAACGGTTGGGGTGTCGGTCGAGGCGGCGGTGTAGACGGCGGAAAGGGAAGTCAGAAGGGGTTTTGCAAGCGGGCAGAAGCAGGCGCAAGGGCGGGCGCAAGGGCGGGCGGAAGGGCGGGCACCGCGGACGCTGCGGGGGCTGCCAAAGCAGCCGGCAGTGGCTTCCTGGCGCTGGCGCGCGGGGAGCGAGGGCGTGGGATGGCGGACGACAGCGACAACGGGTGGCATGTCGCAGGCGCGCACAGGCGGGTGCGGTGCCGGCGGTTGAAAAGCGTAAAAGGAGTGTTCAAAATGAACGTTAAAGCGCGCGGTGCATCAGAAATTGGGCTAATTCTGGCAATTTGGGGCGAGCTGCGCTGTAGCGCTTGTGTCTGCCGTTCTCCTTCCCGTTGACATGCAATGAGCGCAAACAATTTACTACCGTAGAGCGCCAGCGCAGCAGAGGCAGCCTATAGTACCCTTCTTGGCGCGGAGAGCCGTGGATACTGTAAGATCCCCGTCCACTGTAATTCATTTTTCCGAAACACCCACACGTGTAACATTCTGGTGGTACAGTAGTCACGCGCTTCAGCCAGTGTTGGGACTGCCTCGCTGTTTCACCTAAATTCAGAGTGAGCGTACTCTGGGATCTATTGTGCAGCCTGTACTGTACCATAGATCTGGCCTAATAGGCCCTACTAATACCTAATAGGCCTTAATAAGGGTACATACTAATTTAAATAATAAAATTCACGGATTTGAAATTTACTTTCATCATTGCCCTGTACCCATATCCTTGCGTACAGACTACAGTACAGACTACGGAGCCTGTTGTCTGTACCCTTGGCCCCAGCACTTAGAACCTTCTCAATTCAAAAGTGAAAAGGTATAGTAGATAAAGAAACATCGCTTTCGTCTATACGAGAGATTGCAAAGCTAGCATCACTCCGTCAGTTCCTCCATCTTACCCGCACCAATACACCTGTTATTAGGCTGTCGGAGACAAATCACTCAGCTCTACGTTCATCACAACTACCAACAAGCACCATCCGTAGCACACGCCTAGCGCACGCCTAGCACACGCCTAGCGCACGACCGAGTCCACAACCCCACTCACAAGTACGCAAGCATATAATGCGACCGCACCATACGACACTGAATCTTCGTACCTCCCGTCCTATTTACAAAAACTATTCCGTCACAACCACAACCCTCACTTACGCCGTGTGCCCAGCCTGGCATACCATTTGTACAGCAAAGAGCTCTTACGCGTGTTCAATTCACATTCCATAAAGAACAAACAGTCCCTCAGCGTAACAGGCTGTTTCTTAACAACAGTTGCATTCTTCGCAGTCGTTCCTGCATCCGCCTTAGGCTTCCCAAACACATACCGCTTGACAACAGGCGCAAGTGGCTTGAGTCCCTTGGCACCCAGCTTGTGATCCATTACCCGCTTCGACGCGATAGGACTGAGAGTTCCTGCTTTACGGGGGATTGGTGGTAGACTTGTCTGTGATCCCCCTCCAGATTTCAGCGGTCCGAGCGAGACAAGTCCCTTGCCAGGTGTTGCTTTCCTTCGCCGTTTATCAATTCCAGCCAGAAGTCCTGACAAAGCGTTGCGCTGACTGCTATGCTCCTTGCGTTTCTTCTCTAACGCTAGCTTCTCCTTCCGTTCCGACTCAGCCGCCGCGCTCGCATCCTTCGATTTCTTTTCGTCAGCTGCAACCTCCCCAGCAAGCTTCTTCGCCTCGCGCTCCACGTTCTCTTTCTTCATTCTCACACGCGTCTCGGCAGCCACTGTGAGCGATCTTTCTTCATCCTGTC
This sequence comes from Bonnemaisonia californica, assembly GCA_032355485.1. Taxonomy (NCBI): domain Eukaryota; phylum Rhodophyta; class Florideophyceae; order Bonnemaisoniales; family Bonnemaisoniaceae; genus Bonnemaisonia; species Bonnemaisonia californica. The sequence continues at coordinate 15,419 of JAUBNZ010000191.1, forward strand.
GCATTAGCTGCATCTTTTCCAACATATTAGGCCCCACCGTTTGCGTTTTCCATGACGCCTTCTTGGCCTCCACACGAGCCGCCGCAATATCCCGCAGAGCTTCCATCATGCACGACAGTCTCTCGCGTACCGCTAACGAGACCATCTCCATTGTATCCTTAGAAACCCTCTCTTCCAAACCACACTGCCTTGTAATTGCCTGCATTTTAGATCGCAGGACTGGTCCACTAAGTAACATGTCAGAGCTAAAATCAATCACCTCCATAACCTCCTGCGTACCCCCACCGGCATCTCGATCCAAGATATCCACCTCATTATCAATGTCCACAATGTTATTCACAACATTCAGTTCGTCATCAACACGCGGTGCCTTCTTCTGCACAGGCTGCCCGGCTGCAGATGTCGAACCAGGAGTAGTGCCAATAGCGCCCGACGAAGCAGCGGTGGTAGGTGTAGCGTTTTGCGCACCACCCTTCGGTGGACGTCCCTTCGTCACATCAGGCCGTGGAGCTGGTATCTTCGTCGCTTTCGCAGCCGTAGCACCAGTTGCAACAGCTGGTAGCTTTCTTCGGGCAAGCATTACCTTCTGTGCCTTGGTGTTCGGTTTCGCCTTCTTAACCGCGTTGCCAGCTGGCGCACCGCTGCTATTTTCCAAAGGACGCTTACCGTTCAGTCCAGGCGAAACAGATATGTTTGGATTGAGTGTTGCTTTGGGTGATACAGATGTTGGAGGAAGCGCTTTCAGCTTCGTAATCGGCGCCTTCGGTGAAACCTTGACGGCAGGTTTTGCAGGTGCTTTCCTCGGCGCCTTCGGCTTCGTTGCCGCCGTGCCTTTACTCACGGCAGAAGCATTATGCCCGGCCAGGGTTTTGCTCCCAGCAGTAGACTTACTAGCAGCTGATGGGGGTCTGCTGAGGCTTTTGCCGCCAACAGACTTGCTCGCAACGCTCTTTCCAGCGACATTTTTCGTTGCAGCGCTCTTCGCGGCGGCAGCTGTGGCCTTCGTAGCAGCGCTCTTGCTGGCAGGACCTTTGGCGTTACCTACAGCACGGGACGGGATTGTTTTGCTGCCAACGCTCTTACCAGCCGTTCGTCGAACGGGAGAGACGGTCGGTTCCGGCTTAATTTGCTTTACGCCGGGCCTTGCAGCGGCTTTCGCAGCGGCCGCTGCCTTTGCAGAAGCGCTCATGATGGCGCCATTGGAAGTTCTTCGCGCGGCCTGCGCCTGGCGTTCCTGCAGAGCTCTCTGCTGCTGCTGATGCTGCTCGAGTCTTCGCGCACGTTCTTGTGGGTCCATGTTGGCCACGTTCTCCATACTTCGCCGCCTCTGATTCTCAAATTCGCGCTCATACCATACCTTGAAGTCTCTGATGACATCAATGCTATTTGCCTCCGGGCAGCTTGCCCTCACGAATGCCGCGACGGATTCTAGCAGTCGCTGCTTCGGAATGGTGCCTCGGACCCACTGTGCCCAAATAGTTTTGATATGATCCTTCAGACGAGCCTCGGCGCCCTGTCTATGCTCCTTGCCATGCATAGCACGGCTGAGAGTCTTGATAGCATGCCTACAAAAGTGACCCACGATGATCTGCTCCTGAGTGATATGTTGCTGCGGTCTCTGCTGAGTTCGATTAGGCTGAGGAGTGTTGCCTCCAGCGGGTCCACCGGCGGGAGCAACGGGTCGTGATCCACGTCCTGCAGCTGTGGGCACGGCCCTTCCAGGCTTCGGCTTCCCGACGCTCGCATTGATGGCCATAACGTCGTTGAGCTCTGCGGTTATATCCCTACCAGGGCCTGCACGGGCGGCATTTGCGGCGGCAGCGGCGGCAGCTCCAGCAGCATTTGCGGACCTGCTGGAAGCTCCGGCGACAGCGGCGCGCTTCTGTAGCTCGAGCATCTGCTGCTGCGTGCGTAGGGAGGGATTCTGGCCTTGATTGGGGGCGGCGATGTTGCGTGCATGATTGGGGTGGTTGATGACGGGGGAAATGCTGGCGGCCTGCTGTTGAAACTGCGGGACAGAGTTGGCAGAGCTGGGGGCGTTGGCACCCCCCGGTGGTGCGCCGCCAGGTCCGCCGAGTAAGTTGACGAGCTCTGTGAGGTATTTCGCGGAGCCGTCGGAGGAGTTCGTAGGTTGGGGAGCGTTAGCCCCGGTGGAGATCTGCGAGCTGGAGATAGGGACGGGTGTCGGGGTGGAAATTGGAACAGGTCCTGGCGCTGCGGCAGGGGCTGGGGCGGGGATGGAGGGGTTGTTCGAGCTGGGTGCAGCTGCCCCGCCTCCAATCGCCAGTAGAAGTTCCTCTAAATTCTTTTCCTTGTCCATGCAGGCGGCGCTCGAGCCCCGTGGAGCGGCGGGTTTACTCGTTCATATAGCTTCGGACGTGCGGGCGAATGGTGCGCGCGTGGCGGCGGTGGCTGTCGATGCGCAGGGAAGAAGGGCGCGAGATGTACGGAGCGTGAAGGGTGGTGCACGCGGCAAAGTGTTGCAGTATCAGTGCTTCGGACCGGGCATGCAAGGAAGGCGGCGGGTGAGAATCGGAGGACTTGCGTAGTGCGGTATGGCGACACGAAGAACAGACAGCAAAGGCGCGCGGCAAGGCTTGCGACAACCGAGGGCAGTCGGTGGCGGAGAGGGCTTCAGAATTGTGCTCAGAAGAGACAAAGGGGCAGGATGTCGACGGTACGAATCAGGAATGCTGGTGCTTCTGTGCTGGACCACGGCAGCAACACAACTGCTGTCGTATGTTACGTACAGGTGCATGAGGTGCTGGATATCTGCATAGATATCTAAAGTAATTTGCTCTATCTGGAAGCGCGGATTTGGGGTTTATGGAAATGGAAGCTGATTTGCGGTGATTGCTGACCAATAGAAAGGACTGCAACCTGCATGTCTTGCAGTCTGACAGGCGAAAGACACCATAACTATCTTCCCTTTCTCCCGCTCTGAATGCCAACTGTACAATGCAGTACACGTAAAGTATACGCTTTATACGCGTACTAGACAGTGTGACCATAAAACACACGTGTTCGGTATTACACTGTAATTCGGTACTTTACTTACAGTGAAATCCCCCTTCTCTACTATACATTTGCATAGTAGCGAAGGGCAATTTTAAGGGCCCCCAGCCCAGAAGATCTCCGGGCTTGGAGATTAGCCCTGCCTTTGGATTCGGGCTGTATCCTACAATCACATTGTAATTACGGGGAGCCCGCCCCAGTTGGCACGCCTGTAATTCCTCGGCGGCGCCATCGCGCTGGGGGGAGACTTAAGCCGTGCCAACGCTGCCCGCTGCAAGTATGCAGCCGGGAAGTCATCCGTTTCTCAGCTCCCTGAGAAACGATTCCCCGTGCGACGCAGGGCGGTGGTTTGACGCGTTCTCTCTCCATCGGTGCTGCTGAGAGGGATTTCAGGAGAAGAAGCGACACCAGCCTCTGCCGCTGACAACGCTTTGCAAGGCGCGCCCCCAGTTGTCCTCGACGAGGAAACCACTTCGGCCATATCGGATCTCATCGCCGAACACCTCAAAGTGGCCTTCGCCGGTCTGCAAGTGGATGGAACCCGTCCGCCGCTGCCAGCGGCTCAAGATTCGGCAGGAGCGGGCACCAACGAGCCGCACACCACCGAGCGCAGCCCCCAACGCTGCAGCACCAACCGACAGAGACGCCGGCCGGGCTTTTGAATCTACAACACCCCCAGGAGAGGACGCCGGCCAAGCCGGTGAAGCTCCTGCTCCGGATCAACCCACCGACGCAGGAGATGAGGACTTCGGCAAACTTGACGATGACCAAGACGAAGGGGAGGGATCTCAAAAAGAACCAGCCGATAGGCATCAGCCTTTCACTGAGGCTTGGTTTGAGGCACGAAGAGGCTTCAAAATCCCCCTGCGGTGCGAGATCCCCCGCCGCTTCGAAGGGGATTACCCTGTGGAGTTCACGCCAGAGTCCATTTAGAACTACCTGAAAAGGGGTACACCAGACCGGGTCGTTCCACCGAGGCAGCTTCCCTATAATTCACCAACGCATATCTCACGCGAGCCTCCAAAGAACTAGCTGAGCTAGTCGACGAGATTGCCACCAATCTACCGTACATATAAACCGAAAGAGACAGATAATCCCTTTGTCGGATTGTAGAGCGCGTTTCTGACACGCAGCTCGCCAAATATGTCCTGTACGAACTCACTTCCTCTCGGTAAAAGGCCATCTGCGGCCACCAGGGCATCTCCGGTGTCGCCGATGCAGATATGTTGGCGGCGTACATCGATCCTCCGGACAACTTCAGGTCAGCAGGATGACAGGACCTCCGCTGTCAGCAATTTCAAGAGATACGTTTGGCCGTGCGACTCGCCGGCAGGCGCCCAGGACACGATCCCACGCGTCCTCTTCGGGAGATCGACCTGCCACCGCCATCAGATCCTAGAGGAGGCCGCGGCCTCCGCTGCAGAAGAGGCAACAGTGGCGGACGTGGCCGTAGGAATAATTAATGAGGCCTGTGCTTCCAGCGGTGCATGTTGGGCATTCTCATGGGACTTGGAAGAAGATTGGAGATAGAAGTTGGCTAGTAAGGAAGCTCCGCTTCGGGCTGAAACTACTATGGACCAAGAAAGCACCGCACCGCCTCCCCCGCCTGTAGTATTACCCCCTCTCTGGAGGCCAAGTGAGGATACAGTTGTCCCTAGTATTCCGGTAGAATGAACCGTTGGAAGAGCGACTCCTCCAGATGGAGTCGTCACAGGCTACTTGATGAACAATCGAGTGTGTTGGGAGACCAGAGACCCCACGCGCTGCGTTGGGTGGGATCTCGCAGCGGGTGCGGTGAGCTGAGCTACAGCATCAAGGGATAGTCCACCTGTCGAATCAGGCCCGTAGACTTAGAATAGTTGAATATTCGCAGACTCCTCTTCAAGGAAAGGAGGGTAAAACCGGTAGGGATGACAGGACTCTCATGCAGAGAGAGCCCTTAGAGTGGGGTTTGGGGCCCAAAGGGATGATTATGGGACCAGAAAAGTCGGAGGACTGTAGAAGTCCGTAAAGGGTTCGTAGCTGGGGAAGAGGGGGAGGAAACGGTCCGGGAGAGATCCCTAGTAACGCGGTAGCGGTGGTAGAAGTAGGAAAAGTATGGATCTGGGAAGCGGAACAGGAGAGATTGGGAATAAAGCGAGTAATCGCGTAGCTCACAATCGTGAATGCACGGGGGATGCCGTGATACAGATGCCAGGGGTTCTATGTAGAGACCCCGTGTAATGGCACAAACCCTAGAAGCAGGTTGGCTGACAAATGCACAGGCGCGCAAGCAAGCGGTAATGAGAACGAACACGCGGGCGCGAGTTGGCGCGAAGGACAACACTAGTCGTCAGACTTTAGGTCTCTGGTTTACCTCCAAGGTCGCTTGCCTCTTTACTGATCGTTGATCGGGTTTCCCCGACTGTACTTAAGGGTGTGCTAAGCACTTACTGTAATGCTGCCTATTGCATGCCAATACTGTAAGTGTCCAGCGAGTGTATCAGTAAACTCTAGTGTATCTACGTCTATCGTCAAGTGTACCTAACGAACAGTAGGAGTGTACTTTGCTGAAGGGGTGCCACGTGTGAGGACGACTACCCCGGAAGGATGTACTTGTTCGTCCGGGCTTCCGGGCTTGGACCAGACTCAAAAAGGTCCTACATACCCCCCCACTAAGCTCGAAGCTCCTGCGAACAGCTCAACCACCGACAACAAAAGATTTCCGACAACAGCGAAAACACTCCTTCAACAAACAACCAACCCTCCGGGGCACAATTCGGCGGGTGCCTGGGGCTCGGCGCCCCCCTAAGGTACCAATTCGGGGAGGCGGCGGGGAACGTTGCGGCTTTTCAAATCAACACTGTCTAGTTAGACGCTGCCAAAATTCCAGCAACCAGACGGTTAACAATTGTTTTGGGCCGTGGTTCCGACCGTCTCGTTGTGTAGGCCGGAGACCTCTTCGGCGTAAGCCGTCTCATGACGATCTCGTGGAGGATGGGGCGGTGTGGTTCTTGTGGGTGGTTGTTGTGCAGACGGGGGAGATCTGCCTGATAACCCCTCAGGTTGCCGGGGGGATCCTATTGGACGTTTCCAAAAGGCATGGGAAACGCCCGTGGCAGTGAGTGGGCCACGTCGCGTAAAGATACGGGATGTGTTTCCGCCACGGTGCTTTGACGGCATGTGCACACGGCGTAAGACCGCACTAAAAACATTTCGGGGAAATTTTGGCGTTTGCCTTTTTCTGTCCCGGACGGGGTGACTGGGGGTCTGAGGGAGAAGGACGTACCACAAGGTAACTCGTCACCTAGGTCCTCCTTTCTTGGACAAGGTGGCAGCCTTGGATTTGTGCACCCTTGAGGTACC
>JAUBNZ010000192.1:0-21759 GCA_032355485.1 Bonnemaisonia californica
CTACCCTCGACGAGCAGCGCAGACAGGGAAAGCGCATTTGGCCAACTCATCCCCCACACGCATTGCTCAGCATGGCTTTGGCGGAGGGGGCTCTCGTGCGATAGAATCGGCAAGTCTTGTGTGTGCCTGTACACCACGTACAGCCAGGTTTTCTGCAACGGCATTATCGACCACCTGCGACCGACGGAGACCTACGCGACGTTGACGAGAGTTGTGCGGAGAGTTGACGCATCTCGCTTCTTGGCCGTGGACGGTATGACCACACCGTTGACTCGATATCCTAAATTTTGTATATTTAACCTCACGGCGCACATCCACGTCTCCGAAGAACATTTACAGCCCCATCGGCCCTTTCCGCCCCGCCCCAATGCCCCGATTTCTCCCGCACTCTCCATCCCGTCGGGCCATTACATGGAAAATGACCTCTTGATCTGTTGGGCATACAGACAGTATTGGGCATATTTACAGTACGCCAGGCGACGCAGTGCCAGTTCGCCCTCCCCTACGCCCACATGCCTAATTGACACCGACACCTCCCGCAATGTCGGCAGCGACATGTCTCACGACCCGAGCTTCGGCTTCGATCCGGTGGCGGCCTTCCTCCGCCGTCCGTTCCACGAGGTCGTCGGCACGCAGATGCAGCATGAGCCCTCCTCACCACCACCAGATCGCTCCATCCGCGGACTGCAGCACCTTGCCGCGCGATTCTCCTGGGCCACTGTGCTAGAACTCTCCACCTCTCTTCTCGCCGAGCACGACGACACTGCCCCCGCTGAATCCGCCCTCCTCCCGCACGATCGCCTCCTCTGTGCCGCCTACCGTGCCTTGGCTCTGCTGCAAACCCGACAGCTCGAGCGTGCCGCCAATGTCATTGCAGAGCTCGGCTCGCTCCGTTCAGAACATTATGCGTACGAGACGTATCCGCACCTCTATCCGACGGACAAGTTCCCAGCCGGATCCTTCGTGCCCTTCGAACTTCGGGTGCTTGACGTGGAGATCCGCGTCCGTCAGGCAGATGCGTCTGCCGTGGCGGATGCGTACGGCTTGAAGATGGAATGCGCCCAATGCGTACTCGACGCTTCGCCGGAAGAGGCAGGAGAATGGAAAATGCGCGAAGGGCTGTTGTTGTCTTGTCTGGCGAGCTATCACTTGAAACAGCAGCAGCATGACGCGGCGGTGGACGTTGCGCGAGAATTAGTCAACCATCAATCCCGCAGTGCGGCAGCTTTGTATCTGTACGTCCGGGTGTTGCTGCATGTGGGTGACTTTGAGGACGCGGAAATAGCACTGCGGGAGGCGGAAACAAAACCGGACAGTACCGAAGCTCTGATGTGTGTGCATAGAGCAATGCTGTTGGCGGCGAGAGGGAAATTCCAGGACGCTCTGTTAGAGTATGACGCCGCGTTATCCAAGGAGAAGGAGGAGGAACCGCAAAGTTCACCGAAGAACATGTGGGTATATGCGTCTAATAACGCTGCGATTTGTCTGATGCATTGTGGTAGACTAGCGGAGGCCATTGATAGACTCGAAGAGGCCCTGAGGCGCAGCCCGGAGGTCGCGCTTGACGAGGGGTTAGTGTTTAATTTGTCCACAATGTATGATCTTGCGCACCCTGATAGCTCCACGGAGAAGAAGAGGGTTCTGAAAAAGTTGGCGTCGCGATTTGGTAGACAAGGGTTTGACCTGGATAGAGTGAACCTAGTATGAATGGGGAAGGCTGAGGGAATTGGGTCAGCAAACTGGCGAAGAGTGTATTTGACCAATGTCAAAATTGCTAGTCAGTTGTTTTACCAGTTAATCTAGCAGCAGGGCACTGTACAGGAAGTAGAGACCTAAAACTGCTGCACAAAATGTCAGGGCTCAACATGTCAGGGCAGTTAGGAGAGCTGCTATTGTCTACTTCTTCCTTTTCCCTTGCGCATTGCTGCGACTGTTGCGTCGGAGGTGTCGCCTCCTCCGTTGTTAAAGTCAGCATAATGATGTGGTGGTTGTGCAGAAGTGTTGCATGCCGCGATGGTATTGTTGAAGTTGAAGTTGGTGACCATTTTGAGGATGTTAATTTGTTTGGCGCTGAAGTTAGAAGTTAGGGTCGGCAGTTGGGTTGGTGGCTGATCGAAGAGAGTTGGTGATGTTTTGGTTGTGAGGATTGGAAGAGATGATTAGTGGTGGTGAGGATGGGATGGATGCTTGCGATAAGTTGACCCGACTGTGGACTTGAAGGTATACCTTTATATACACGAAACAGACGGAGCGACCACCCCTCCTCATCAATCAAATAGCTGCAGAACAGGCGCTGTATGTATCATACGCACAGGTGAAGAGGTAACAGCGCAGAACAGTCTACTGTACGTCTCGGTCGCATCATTACTCCACCGTAGTCGGGCCCCTTTGAGAGGTCCTTCTGCTGACGCTATCTACTACATACTACTCCTGGTTTTCCCCAGGCAACAGCGAAGCGTGCACATCGAACGCGTCAGCAAGAGGTGCTGTGGAGAAAATGTAGTGGGAGCCCTATTTGGGTGTATTTCTTTGTCAACATGCCAGTGGACGAAATGTTCTCTGCAAGCTATGTACGCATGGTGCACGGTCCTGGTTGAAGTCCCAAAAATGAGCCATTCTTATGAAAGAAACGAGGAACACGGCGGTATCATTCAGGACATTTTCTCGGCGTGTTGTCTCCTGCTCATCGCATCGAAATCTCAAATCCAAGAAGTATTTGAAAGAAGACTCGTACTTGTAAAGCAATCATAATACAGTTTTTTCAGTTTGAATTTTCACCAATTATGAAAATCTGCCGACATTTTATCATAACTCTCTGTTCTGGAAGACCACACAGTTGACAAACATATGAAATGGTCGCCCTGTCTGTGTCATCATGACCTTGTTGTTTACCGTATAATAGTAGCTGTACATGCTTTCCACCATCTATTTTATTTGAATTCACATCACGTGTCAAATATGCGCACATCGGAGGGGGCCCCAATTACACTTTGATTTGTGGTACTGTACAGGCTCTCAGTTGATGAATCGCTGTGCAGAAAGTGGATTGTACTGTCTGCCACCCAGAACAACCCCAATTCTCTATCAAACTTTACTTTGTCTGAACAAGCTGGTAAACCGTCAAGGGTAAAAAGGGTACCCTTGGCCTAGGTACCCTTCAGCGTACCAGGGGTACTCCCAACTCGTTACACAGCAGTGCCTATTTATGTTTATGTATTTATGTGTTATGAGAAAATGAGTATTGCAATCAATGAAGATGCCGACTTGCATTGCGAACACCAGCCTGAACAACCCCCTCGTCGCTATAAGCATTGCCCCCTGAACTGTTTCCTCGGAGCGTCTGAAAGTAAGTAATAACATAACAAGTTTAGCTGGTCATATCGAATTATGCTGTCGTTTTTTAGATGTGTAAAGTATGCTTGATTAGAGCTCATCATGTCTCCACAGTCGTATGTCAGCACCGGATCATCACTCTGATCTTGAGACGGACAGACACTGAAACTGAGAAACTCTGTCGTCATTCTCTTCACCTTTGCCTATTTGGACATAGGGTTGTGATTCTAAACTGCATTTATCGAAGAATCTACAATAAAGGGCCAGGCCAGACGACGTATCTCGCATTGGACCAAGTGATGTAATTCTCTCATGAACCGCAGAAAGCTCATTTAAGACAGTTGTGAGAGTGATGTGCGATTGAGAAAAATGCTGACCAGCTATGGGACTCTAATTTTTCTGGCTCGAATTGATTTGGGACACGTTAATTGTTTTCTTTTTGAAACGGACCGAGAATAAATCAATGGAATCTTCTTTACAGTGCAACCGAATTGAGGAATGGAGGTGTAACGGTATCGCTGTCAGTCCTCGTACGGGCAAACGGGCGGAATACCGTTTTTAGGAGTTAAATCCTTTCCAGTCTGCGCGGCTAGGGTTCGCTCTATTTTCTCCTGACGACGCTGGAATGATTCCGCGGGAAAGAGAGGGACACGCATATCTTCGGAGGTCCCGTTTTGAAGGGCGTGTACAGTTCAAGACGGTGCTGTACGAAACATGTCAGAGGCCATCACGAGCGAGTGTACGGTTCAGCTTCTAAAAAGGACAGGGTGACTACTACTGAAAATGCCAGACCTAGAGCGTGTATAGCACACTCCCCCAGTTGAGCTTCTTTTGAGAGGATTATTAATATAGATTTCGACCGTTTTTAACGTTTGGATGGTATATGCACAGTAAAGAGCAGTACACTACACCACTTGACCTCTGGATGATTCGTTCGTCATGCGTCACAAAGTTATGTCTATGTCAATCGTCGAAATGTGGCTCCAAATGTGAAGTCCAGTGAAGTATATATAGTGTACAATGAGGACAAGTTATTTGCCTTTAAGTTGCATATTTCTCTATTATTAATATGGAGTCCTCTGGAAAACAACGTCACTGGTCGGAGACAGCGGGGGAATTTTCCTGAACAATTTGTTCCAAAAACCTGGACATACACAAATATCGGCAAATTAGCATTTATATACGGCATTGTACCGGTTTTAGTGGAGAATTTTCCCTGTGACGTATGTCTATTCTCGCTTTTCTACAAACTCGTTGCAACCTTCTGTTGTACTTCTCGAGAAGTAACCCACTGCATCATCACAGACATATCTACAGTATCTACGATGGGTACAGAAATGAGAAATGTGTTCCGTTCTTTCAGTGCTGTCCTACACCGCTGGTCAAGGATACAGCATCTATCAGTAGGATTAGCAAGTCTATGCTACGTGTAGACAGCTGCGATCCCCCTCGCTGAGCTGGAAAACAACGGGTACAAATCATTGCTGGCTGTGGACGCAGTGCCCTGTGTCATGTCTGGCGATAGATACACTTCCTTTCCATTCCTGTTGAATAGGAAAACGCCAAGTGGAACGTCTCCACTACTCTACACACCTGACAACACTGCTGCAACACTCCCTCTCGTACACGTGTGCTTCCTCATCAATATGGACGTTGACGAAAATATGATGCAAACGTGATGCGCTCATCTATCGTCTCTAGAGGTACAATTATCATACCAATCGCAGTATTACGTCAAAATCGCTCCGCACCTTTTTTCTTCAAAGAAATATAACAACCCAAGCAATGATTGTGTAAGCGATATAACCACTTTGCACTTTGCGCCCTTTCCCAGTCCTTCCGAGTTCCGACATACATGGCACCGATTCAGCACAGCCAATCTTACAGTGTCATCACCTTCACATGCGTCTACACGTGCGGGACGCCACTACCTCAGAACGTCAAGTATTCATTGCAGGAGAAATATTAGCCCTCTGCAACCCGTACTGCAGCAGAGGACAGACAAAACCCATATACGCGCCCCGAAGATCTCGGAAAGAATGTTCCTATTGAACGCGCATCTCTGACGAAACAACCATTTCTGTTAACATCAGCTCCGTTATGTTTTCGTGATCCCCCCCACACCCACGTGATGAACCCCTCGGTGATATCCCTTGAGGGATTCCCTTGGTACCTTGAAACATCCAAGCAAATATGAGACACAAAATGGAAGAAAGGATAACATAAACAACGACGACATGAGGAGCTTCCATGAGAGGATTTACAGTACTCTGGGCGAAAAGTGTAGTGTTAGCACGTCATTATTTTGTCGGGGATATAGTTTACATTCCTACGTACCTCCCTGAACGCTGTCTTCAGAATTTCGCATGTGTAACCATGTGTAAACATGTATAACCATGTAACCATGATGGTTGAGAACAGCATGGTGTGGTTCGATTACGGTTGAAATGCACAAAATCACGAGAGTATTCCTTCAAAGCAGAACATTTTCAAGAATCCGTCGCAGAGTGTAGTATACCAACAGTAACCGTCTTAGACACTCGAACTGTTGCGCGAATCACTCACTCGACGACTTCGCGGCCAATATATGCAGTTATTATGTCTGAATTTCCAGAGTATTCAGCGATAGAGCGTGTTTTCGAATTGTTGTAGACTAGCAGTGAACATGCATGAGTCATGTTCCAAGTCGGACCAACCCTGTCACGCCCTCCATCCCTCCATGTGAAAGATGAACAGCTACATGTACGAAAAAAACTGTATTCTCCAGTTAGAGGGTCAAAGTTGGACAGTATTCTGAGCAGCAGCGCACAGTATACTCAATTAAATTAGTAGAAATAAATATACACTATTTGTACTGTATAAGAGTATAAGGGTCGTTAAGAGAATTATAGTTTGAAAAAGCGACAATGCTATATATACCCGGCAGTAATCCATTTAAATGTTTTCAAAAAACTAAAAACTTCTACATGGACAGAAATCACATCACATCACTCAGTAGTGATGGACACATACCCGTATTACTGCTATATTGATCATCAATATACAGTAATACGGGTATGTCTCTGAAGTACAGTATCACTAAGTTTTATATAATATTTTATGTATACATATTTCAAAGCATACAGTAGAGCATACAGTACATCTCCTCATCCAATGTACTATATATATGCTCTGAAACATATCTAGTTCATGTATCTATGGATAACGCGTGTACAGGAGGATGCGCTTTCTGTGTGGCCTTATGTCGGTTCCCCATGCCTCGTCGCTGGTAATTGTTTATTTGTCATTTTTTGGCTTCGTAAAATTGTCATTGCTACTTTTTGTCATTGGCAAGGGTCAGTTTCAATCCAGTTGGGAATTGAATTACATTGAATTTTCGATCATAGCGAGGATGTTCTATGGTTACAATCACTGGGTTTCGGCTGGTTTTCAAGTCGTCCCAGAATCAGGATGTGGTAACTGGTCCATAGACGAAATTCCCCAGTCTATGTCATCGGAGCTAACCAAAATATACATTTAAACCAAACTAGAATATTCGAGGGGCCTAATAGTGCTATCCCCGTTCATAGGGCATATTTAGTAAGGTCTTAGTGGAAAAGGTACCAAGGGTTAAATGGCTGGCCCATGAATTCTACTTGAGAGCATCAATCAAGGAGTTATTTATACTTATGCAGTACGCTTTCTTGAAAAACGACCTGGCGCGATTTTACGATCACGTCTGCACTTTTTTGCCTTAGCACACGCCTTCCTAGCCCTCTAAAATAGGCAATAGCATCGGAAAAACCACAATTCACAAAAAAATCGTTATGATAGTTCGATTTTAATCTTCTCTCCAAAATTGTGAAGGGAAAGATGAGGTTGAATAAGTAAAAAAGGGCGAAAATGATACGAAAATGGGGTGTATGGCTTTGAATCAGTATTCTGGCTCCAAAACAATCGCATTGATCACCACAGCTCAGCTTCTGATTTTAATGCCCTAGTCCCCTCCCAATCCCCTAATAACCTTATCAAACCCCGATTATCCCCTATCAAAATGAAGCTGGGCTGTGGTATAAAAAGGTGTATTCTCAAAAACGATCTAACTGTCTTCAGTAGATACTGTGATTTTATATTTTCAGGGGTCGCCCAGTTCTACTGTCTCACCCCATATCTACGACACATCGTCCTGGGGGAGGCAGTTAGCCCAAAAAACATCAGCTTGGGGAATAAAAGTTACGTGCAATGTCGCCCTTCACACTGGAAATTGATCTGATCTGGCCAATGGGAATAAACATTGTTACCCCGCCACAGATTGCCTAAGGGGAAACATATCGATTTCTATCAAAACATTCGCCATTTCGAGTCGTATATACCCCTGTCGTGGCCTCATATATATATATATATATGTATATAATATTATATATATGACCCCCGCCACAGATTGCCTAAGGGGAAACATGTCGATTTTCTATCAAAACCCTCACCATTTCGAATCGTATATAAGGCCTGTCGAAGTCTTCGACAGAAGCGACCTCATATATATAATATTATATACATGTACGTAGAGGGTGAACCGCTCGAATTGGCACTATTCGGCGACCTCCCCCCTTTATGTACCTACATGATGTGTAAAATATGTAACATACTGTATGCTTTTGTCGACATGTCATATTGCGTGTTGCACATATCATACTGCGAAAGGTTTGTTAAATTATTATTGATCAGCACCTTTTCCTTCCATAGAGAGGAGGAGGGGGTATCCTACCTTAACGAGCTACTTATATATCAGATACCCCTTTCCATCGCTATGGGCGACTTTCATCGTGCTGTTCCTACTTGTGACTGTATTCCCGTAATCTCCATTTTTGGTATCAGGTATTGCACGAGTTCTCCGTTCGTCTGTGATAGCCAATATATTATCTATTTCATTCACAATCACTTGCATTTAATGGGGAGACTGCGAGAAGTGCTCGCCAATGACATGCCCCTTTTGCAGTTTGTCATATGGGGCAACTTGCCATGCACTGTACTTTTAATTGCTAACTTCGACGTTGCCTTCGGGGAAGCGCACGTGATCTACACTACCTTGGTAGAGGTAGTAGAGTTAGATAGAGCTATAAAAATGTAAGTTATACACTGTAACGGAAGCAACCTATGAAACGTGTCCTACAAGAAAGGAGAATATGCAGTTTATGACGATCTGAAACCCCTCCAGGTCTCATTCCTTACCCCCTCATGTTGACCAGCTTGGATGCACAGCGTTAGAAGGGGCATCATTTAAACGTCTCGTACGCGTGGCCATCGTTGGCATTTTTCAAGCTACAAGATACATTCTAACTTACGCAAACTAACGCAAAGCCCCCATGATGATATTAAGAATAGCATTTATTCCTCCTTCATGGATAAAAAAAATCCTCTGCAATGCGAAGGATACTGTATATATGCTATATCCAGAATCCGGAAAACATCCTTACATCTCATGTGGATCCTTATTTATGATGAAACTATCTTTAACAGTAGCTGATAATTTCTTTATTACAGGTGGGATTGACGTGGCGTTGATGACGAAATGGAGATACCAGATGATCTCACAATAGCGTTGTCTTGTATAAGTTGCATAGTTTCTTGTGAAATTCACACATATGGACACAACAACGGATCGCCTAGTCCCGACCAGCTCTTCGCTAACGCCACTATGAAGCTTTCACGTATATCACTATTACATACTTTTATAGTATGCGAAAATCATGGCTTGTTTATATAACTTGCACCACAATCTATGACCTCCAGTAGATATCTCGAATTCTTCCTGTCTATGGTGCGGCCTCTTGTTTCCACGAGAGAAGTATATTTCTTTTCTGTTGTAACTTTACAGTGTAGTCGAACAAAAGGATATATACAGCTCAGCTCACTACGTCAATCAGTAAAAGTCATTGTTCATGATGACGGGGTAAGATTGTTTCATCTCCTTCTTGGCATTATTGGCGACCCCTGTTTTTTTCTTCTTCCTCCATGTATTTCTCCCAGATGTTGCGTGAGCAGAGTCACCCGTGTAAGCACCAATAAATTCGGTTGGGTCGTCGTATGATTCCTGCGACTTGATGCAATGATTCATGGAACATGCTTTCTTTGAAACCCTTCGCATAGCTCCTGCCAAGCCCATGGCCGGGAATGGGTCCTTTTTCTTGTAAGCACGGGAACAAGGTAAGAAAATTGACTCCAGATTGATGTATGAGTGGCGGCGTTTGAATACCCTCCGGCGCCAGAGAGTTCGGAGCAAATACAGGACACGTCCTGTTGGTATCTGTTGAGTGGAAGAGGGAGTAAACAGGATTGCGGTTTGGAGATGAGGGATGAATGACGGATGGCGAGGTGTACGTACAAGTTGAAAATGATCATGGCAAGGAATCGATTGAAAACCAGGAAGGGGGCAGATAAAGTTTGAAATCTCGCTGAACACCCACGTTGGCAAGTAAATGTACCCTTCAAAGGGTACAGTGGAAAGCGCTGTAATGTACGCATCTAAGTGACACCAAATCATTTCTGGATTGAAGTCTCGCTACTGGCCTACGTAGAGGCGGGTTCTGGAGGTTATCGTACAGCCAATAGATAATCTGCAAAGCACTTGATTCTCTGCTACAAGGAAGTTTACCAGAGGCTTCCTTGCTGTCAAACGAGCTGGTTTCCATTATATTTCAGTGGAGGGGAAATCAGTTGGGGATAACATGTGATATTCGGAGACGGTTGTTTTTGAGTCCTCTACTTTTTGTGCGAAGTTTGCATCCAGGCTGCTTCCACTTCTACTAGTGCGCCTCCTTAGTACTACAGCTCGATACGCATGGAAAAGCTCCTTCGTGACATGAAATTACAAGAACATCCGTCCCAAGGTAGCGCCAGAAAGACGCATAAATTGTGAAACTTGGATAGTGAAAAGGTACTACTGACTACGTCACATGTTAACAGTTGTACGGAAACCCGTTATGGAATAGAGCAAGCACAGGAGACACGAGAAACGAACACAAGGTCTGTATTTACAAGTTGAAGGATTTCCTTCAGTACAGTATACTCTACAAATGTAATAGGAGTGTTGGAGACTCAACTCAACGCAAGCGAACTAGATACTCGCTCGTAGTAAACCCCGAATAGCCAGTGTGCAGGGCAGTGCGGAAATAAGCGAAAACAGGACTAGACGGACATCGGGTTTGTAGACACGAGATTTAGAAGAAGCCATTGTTCATGACCAGAACGGCTGCAGTGTTGTCCTTCTTTTCGCGGCTGCCATGTCGCGGGGGCCTGTTCTTCTTGGAAGACTTGCTGGAGGAGGGCCTGGAGGATGAGCCCGCGGGCGAGGCGGGGGATTTGGAGCTGGTCGCCCTTGCCGGGGCGTGGGGGAGAAGCGGTGATGAAGCATGGCGGGTGAGAGAGGGAATGGTGCGACTTGGGCGGGTGAGAGAGCGACGTGTGGCGCCGGTAGGGGGTGGGGCGGACTCCGCTGCGTCGGTGACAACCGGTGATGCATTTTGCGGGGGGGCGGCCTTTGTGGTTTTCTTGGACCTGCGGAAAGGCATTTTTTGCGCGGGTGGGTAAGGTGGTGGTGGGTTGGTGGTGGTGGGTTGGTGCGAATGAATGAGGTTGGGATGAGGGGTTTATATGAATTGCGACAGAGCGGGTATGGTTTATATAGCAGGCGGGTGGTGTGAATGTGGAGCGTTTGAGATGATGGTGCGATGAGGATGCGTACGTGGAGATTGGTGGGCGACAGGCGGTACGCTTTGAATTTGGAGTCTGCGTGTCCTATTACCAGACTGTTACCAGCGCGGTTCACGGCTGTTACATACTGTATGCTCTGTATGTACACAAAAGTGTCTGAGGATTACGGAGGCGTGAGGAGCGAAGATGAACTGGTATGACAAGCATGTAAGACTACTACCTTTGTACGGGTGTACTGCCTCTCAGGTAGCTCTGGGCGGTACACTGCTGCTGCTAACGGTAGATACACTGCAACTGTCCGAGCACTTGGATGCTAATAATTTTGAGGGAGCGGTTGTTACAATAGAATTGTAGGAGGCGGCGTGGAAGTATCTAAAGCAGAAGGGTAGCTTGATACCCAGCGGATTGCTCGGTAGACGCATATGATACAGTTAATATCATTGTTTTTTACTTTAATTTTCAATGTGAGCATTCTCCCGCACGTGTACATAGCAGCGCTCCCCGGTATGCCATCAAATGTGGCCCATTCTAAATCGGGCCTCTCATACCGTAGTGTATGACCACGTCGTCAGTCGGAGGAGGCTCCAGCCCCTTCAGCCAGTTTTTTCGCAGTTCTAGTGTCCATGATTCTTTTTCAAACCCCACGGCGCATGACCGCACAATTTTTTGACCTCTCATACCAACCAGAATGAAGTGAAGAATGTACAACTTGTAAACAGTTAAAGGACGGCCGCGGCATAATTCATGCCTGCGACGTGACACTTGTCCACCAGTCGCCCCCTTAGCCAGAAAACCATAATAAACTGCTAGCCCCACAATTCTACATGCTGTTCACTATTTTCATTGGCTTCTTACAGGCCATTCTCTCATGTGGTGGACCCTCCCGCCTTTTGTTTTACACTTGTTCCTATGTCACAACATCCAAAAGTATTACAATTATATTATGCAGGATCGAACGCATAAAATGTCGCTATACACACTACTGCTATACGAAAGCAACACGTGAGTGCTTATCCGCTCAACTTTTCCCTGTCTATTACCATTGGCACTGCTACTAATTATTCAAATTTTCTTCTTAGTAGCCTCAGAAGAGGGGTACAATCGCTTGTAACCGCTGTTTCACACGTGGGACACGCTACTGTGACAGCTGCTCATGTCAACTGATGCACAACTCTCTGCAGACTAATAACCACGAAGCCCGTAGATACCGTACTTAGCGAACCTTTGGCCACCCACCATCCTTCCCGCCACTTGTATCCGTCATTCATCTACATCTCGAGATGTACATTCACTGTCCCCCATCCACCCCTCTAAACTCACGCTTCCTTTCCTACAGACACTACACCACATGTCGTTATCCATGCATCCATCCATGGTGAATCACCATGGATGGATTCATGCATGAACGACTAGACTCTCTATCACCATTGGTGATAGGGAGTTTGGTATCCCGTTCGCATTCATCTCTGGAAAATGTGAAATAAATACATGCTCCGTCAACTCCTGCGCCTCCTCCTTCGTCCGATACTCCCAAATCCCCATAGCTATCACACATTTTAACTAGACAACTTAACGCATACACCTACCCCATGCCCATTAATCACTTCTCTCGCACCACTCTGCTCGCTGCCCCATTGCATCCCATCCGTACCTCTACCTCCAATCCTACCCACAGATAGGAAAAACCTCCCTCCTGAGTTCCACGAACCTATACACTCGAGTCTCAGATTGCACCCAAGCACGGTACAGGCTTCTCGCTTATCCTATCGATATACAAATCGCGCCATATGTCGCTGTCGACATCTTTTCCCAAGAGGACATATCGTCATTTTTTGTATCAACATAGACTAAGGCTTACAAATCGCTTGGTCCTTCTTGCTTCGCTTGTGTGTGGTATAAGCGAAGCATTCGTGCAACGCTGTGCTGTCGCAGTTTGGAAAATTTGGCAATGGAGCAGGCTCGATCCTTCCACTCACCTTAGCATTCATCTCATCTCAGGACTTGATTTACTTTGACGCTATAGTGAAGCAGGGAGTGAAAAGCTGTAAACAATTTCTAGTTTATCTATTCACAACTACTACAGGGTAGTAGCAATTGGGGTTCCTATTTATAATACGGCAATTCTTTTAGTGAAAAAAAACTCTTTCCTTGCTTTCTCGTGGAGTAACTAACCAGTTATGCTTAGTGTTTGTTCTACTCTTTCAGCGGTACAGACCTGCTTCAGAATAAGAAGCAAATTGCGCAGCGAAAGGACTGGGATAAGCTCATTTTTTATCTGAGAGGGAAAGAGAAACGAACCCCCTTTCCTTTTTATAGTTTCCATCCCTATCCAGGGGGGCCATAGCATTTATTTTTCTTTCTCGCTGATATCATTAGACCAAAATAGAGCATAGCAGCATGGAAAGAGGGTTTCATCTCTACCCAAACAGACCATACGCGAAACTGCCTTTCTTTTAATACGAATCAACTATCAGACTTCAGACTTCAAATAGACTTTGCTTCGAGTCTTTCAGGTCGCGCAAGACTAGTCTGCACGCCCGTACACACGCTTGACCTGGCTCTTTGCGGTCTGTGATAGGTTGAAATGGGTATATTCAAATCAAGCATCTCGTAGGATAGTTTTTTTTAAAGGGCCAAGCAGAGCGCTTCCGCTTCAAAGCAGTTGGGAGAGTATCGTGCTTGCAGCGGTTGATGATAACAATCGTTGCAAATCAAATCCATTCGCATACTCGAGCCTCCTCCCCGTCTCATACCGTCTATTCGTGCATCCCATGCTTCTTCCTCGAGAATCTCCCGGTCTTTCCACAGTCATTGCCAAAAGGTTTCATTGCCTGTTATTCTTCCGATGTTCCATCGAATGGCTGTCGGTTACCGAAGTAGAGGTTGAGTGAATCATAATGGAGACATTTTGTGGAGGACCAAGGGAAGTTGCAATGAGTGCAGGTTTTGGACCTGCACTCTCTGAAAATGTGTTTATGTGCTTATGCGCTTATGTGCTTATGTGTTCTGCACGACAACGGAATGTGCATTTCCGTTATATGTATGAAGAAAGTGCGTTCTTTTCGCAATGCGAACTTGAAATACAATTCTGCTTTGCTTAGTAGGCTGCCCCATACAATCGCCCAGCAGCTATATGCTTCGAAAGCTTCATGTACCACACGATGCAAGATCAGATTGTGATTTGATTAAAGGTCAGCGCCGTAAAGAGAGTAGGCCTGGGCCTGGATACGACAATACGGGGTATGTTGATCAAATTGGGTTCATTTTTATGGAGGGGTTCGCCTAGGTTCGAATGTAGAATCGAAGAAGACAGTAGTAATTTGAGACTTTCTCATATAACGGTTTTATGTCAGGCTTTCCTCTGGGTGTGAGTAGATGCATAGCGTGAAAGGCACCGGGATGAGCTTTTCTGAGGGTTTCCGATGTACTGGGTAGAATTGCTCTGCTCTGAAAACGGCTGGAAATGACTCGAAAAAGAAATGCCCTCAGCGTGCAAGTCAGAAGTCAAGCGATGCAGTTCGACTGTAGTATAATTGCCGGAGGGGGCTTAGATATCAATCTCCAACTAAACCTGTATATTGAATGATGTACACGTGTACCAAGGGTACAAGCTACTGTCTGTCATCCATCAAATATAGATTTCTTGTGAGGTGGGATGTTTGCAATAACAAGCCGTAAGTTTTCATGTTGAAAAAGTTATTTCATTTGTACCCTTCGAGGGGTACGGTACAAGGCCATTCTTCGGTTTCCTACAGTAACATTACAGGGAAGATATCCAATGTGACAATGCCATACCCCTCTTCCAAGGGTACCAAGGGCACACTCTAAATTTTACACGTTTCATTTCCCGGAGGGGGTACCAGCAATATGATCTCCAGTGTTGGTAACCTTTTGTCTGGATAGCAGTCTGCAATTAAATTAATATCAGAATCCGCTCCTTCCGTGCATTCAGTGGATAAACGCTTATTTATGCCAGTTGCAGTTGCAGTGAGAGTGAAGGCAGCTCTGGACTACAGTAGCCATTCAGAACGTCATCAACCCGTTCCATGCGGTTACCAGATATGAAGGGTAAAGTACTTTTACGTTTAGGAAGGTCTTAGGATGGTCCTTGCTGATGTATGATAGGGAAAACCAAATAATAGTAGAGTTTCCTCGCTTTTCGCCACTTTTCCTGCTGCTGTATCTATCTTCATCTCCTCCAGTGCAGAGCAACTATGGAACTATGGCGCAGATTCATACTTTGCTACAGCCACTGAAAACTATCCATGTGGTACATCTGCATTACAGTAGAAGTCCTCCTGATTCCATGCAACATACACACATGAACTGCTGGTCGGAAGCTACAAGAACTGCCATTCGAGCAAGAAACGCGTTGCCGCCTCCACCGCAGTCCTCATCAGCAACCAAAAATTCCCGGGACATCCCGTGCATGCAAGGTTTTCTTTCTCGCCCTTTTCATCCCGAGGCCGAGTCGCCGTCGTTCTTCGGGCCTCTCGCTTCTGAAATTACTGTCCAACGTCTAGAGATCACACCATCCGCCGCATCGTTCACATGGCATGGGGAAGTTTGGGAATTGAAGGGAAGAGGAGCCAGCCCCCTGCCCATCGTACTGCCCAACCCTCCTTGTCCATCTCACTCACAGCGACAGGCTGCTAACTTCCTGTCTCGAATGTATATGTATCTACGCCATGTGACCCGCATCAGAAACTAGCCTCTATTCATATCCTGACAACAGCGCTGAGACGCGTGCATGGGCGCAGAGGTGATCAGGTCATGCCTCTGAGCCTTGATGTAAACTTGTACTCTGTGGAACCCCTTTTTTGAAGAGGTCGCGTTATGTATGGTCCATTGGATCAACCCGCGGCTCCATAAATTCCGCCGTGATTTTCTACATTCGACAACTGATAACATATCAGCATGGGGATAGCAAACAAGGTACAATAAGGCACATAATGGGCGTATTTGATGAAAGGATGACATAAGGCGCCGCACGAGATATGCTTTTTGTCCGGACCAATACGTCACGTGTACTTGGGAAAATTCTCTGCGACAGTTTCGGAGACTTTCAAAATTTGTTGCCCCAATGAACGCTGGAATTAACCCTTGCTGGTAGATGCCGAAGGGTACATATATAATACCCCTCAAATGGTAGAATTTGCTGTAGAAACCTTTACATGTTGTACGTCAACACACCAATATCACATGGAGTGCAGCTTTACTGCTGTTTCGTTAAGGAGGCCAAAAGAAGGGAGGCTACCCGCAGACAGGACCGACGATATATTCATTTGCCAGTTGGGGAGGAGGCATTCTTTACCATACTGCAACATCACAGTGTCTTCCTGGAGTTCAATTGCTACGTGTACTATCGGAAACACTGGCATGATGTCATCTTCTGATTTCTCTGTTGTAAATTTCGCTGAGAAATATTTCCTTCACTTTCACAAGGCAAGGTCTTGTGATGTGGAAAATTCAAATCTCTCTTTCGGAAGCACAAAACTAGGAGGTTAAGAGTCAGGCTACAGAGTTAGCACGTAGTCCGATGGAACCTCTTCTCAAGTTTAACATTGTCTGAACAAAATTAGCACAGTACCAGTACATACCCCAGCGCAGTAGTACTAGTTCTAAAGCATTAGTACCAGCTAGCCTATTCAGTTTCCTCAACCTTGACGCGGGCACCAGGGTTCGTGACCCTAATATCAAGCTCAGCTGCACGCTCGAGGATGGCAATGCGCTTCCGGGAAGAGACGCTGTGGGCAATCTCGGCACAGTATGTGCGATTTTGCATCATGAGAACTTCAAGCTCGTTCACATTGCTGACGAGGAACTTGTAGAAGCCGTTCGGGAGCATGTGGCGGGTCTTCTTGTTGGAACCGTAGCCAATGTTGGGCATAGAGACCTTTCCACGCCACTTACGACGCACGCGCGAGTCAATACCCTTCTGACGGCGCCATGACTCTGGCACGCGGTGCTTCGTATCTGACTGATGGCGCTTAAACTTTCTTGAGCGCTTCTTCACGATCTTCACGGTGTTAAGAGTCTTAGCCATGCTGAAAGTCTGCACGGCATGGAAATACAACGCATCAACGAACAATGTAATTAAGAGATGTTAGATATACATCTATTGCTTCTTAACGATGGCCGCATCTCGATACGGTGTGCGTGCGGGGCATGATCAATGAACTGCACATGAGAACAGTGCGCAATAGAGTGCCCCCTCGTCATGGTGCCAGAATCCTCGCTTTAGGCGCGACGCAAATCACAGACATCAGCCATGCGCGGGAAAACATGGGACGGCGCCGGGGACAAAATGGGGACGCCACACGGTAGTCGCATCAGGCGATCCTTCGCGCAAACGTAACGTTGATCTCAACAGCAGGTGCAGAGTCGCATGGTATGGAGGAGAATGTAAGCTTACCTTTGTGACGCTCGGGCACGAGCGAGAAGTGTGAGTGGTATTGCCGTTCGCGGAGGTTGGGAAAGCTTCACGCGGCGGGGCGCAGGATCGGGTAAGGGCGCCGTCTTGAGTAACCCAGCCAAATGGTAGGCAAGCAATTGGTAGTCACGATGGGATCGACGGCGACCCGTAACCCTAGTTACCATACTGTACTCCAATAATGGCGTGTGGAAAGTTCTTTTTAATTTCTAATTGTAAAATAATCAGGTAATTTATCAGAGGGTTGCTTTTTATATCTAAAAAAGAGAGAAATGAAATGAAATGACCAATGTTTTTAAAATGAAAGTATAATATTATACAAAACATTCAATTGCATTGGTACTTCTCATATGATCCGCAGGGCACGTGTAGAGGTGTGGGTTCGGTGTTGTAGTGTACCATTTTACACTATGGAACCTCTTCGCAGAGTGTATTAATCATTTCTTGGAAGTGCTAAGGGCTGATTAATACACTCCCAGCTTGCACTAGAATGTATGAATGAAAAAGAGGAGTCATCCACGAATGATGTGTGCACGTCTTCCTCTGCAGTTGACAGGGCCACTTTGTTGGTCTACCCATTCGGCGGATGGACCCGAGCCTCAACGCGTGCTCTTCGATTGATTACCATTCCGCCCGGGGCAGCATCAGCGAATCTTCAATCGGCCTCTCGGGCCGCGAGACTCGGCGGTGGCGAACACAAAATTACTATTTCACGCGAGGTCAATAATCTTACACCCACTTCTTGCACAGACCACCATCTTCGCCCAATTCATGCAGAACCACGTCCTCATCGCACCCATTACCGCTCGTCCCGCGGCCATCGAGCGCTTCCTCTCGCCCACCCAGCCATCGCCCTAATCCCCACCCCTCCGAAATGACAACCCCAGATACCACCGCAGAAGCGCAACCCCAACCAACTACCGAACCCCCCATACGTCGCCGCCGCAAGCGAGCGGCCTCAGCACCGGCAGATGCACCCGCTCAGGAAGTCTCCCAGCGCCCGCGCCGACGCTGTCGCATCCGAACTGAGACAGATGCGCCACCACCACCCACGCGTCGAAAGCGCAAACGCCCCGAACCGCAGTTGGACGTACGCGAGATGACGTTGAAAGACATCATCTCCGGCATGAAGAAGCGACGTGGTGCAGCCCCCATGCCATCCTCCGTCCATCGGAACGCCGAGCGTCGTATTCGACGACGCGCTCTTGCACAGGGCTTGCCAGATCCCGGCGAGCTGCCCTTTGTACCTCCACCCGCTGCGACGCCGCAGCCGACAGAGGACCAAACCGCCGAAGGGGATGAAAACCCGGAAGCCGAGGAGGATTCTAACGTCGTCGCGCCGCAAGTTACCCTCGATGAGGATGGTAATATCGTCATTGACCAGGCAAGCCTTGTCGTCAGCGCCGGTACTGTGACTAACGCAGAGGCTGGGCATGGTGATATCACTACCGTTGAAAACCATGCTTACTCGAACCACATCACATCTGCAACGTACGCTAAGCGCGAGTCGCCGCATAAATGGCGTGTGGAGGAGACGGAGAGGTTTTACGAGGCACTCAGAATATACGGATCGGATTTTTCTGTAATAGCGCGCACCTTTCCTGGAAGAAGCCGTAAGCAGCTCAAGTTGAAGTTCAAAAGGGAGGAGCGCGAGAACGGGCATCTGATTGATGATGCATTGAAGGCTCCACCAGGGCCGCGAGTAGCAAAGCCCTGCGCGCCGCTTTCCGAGAGGCAGCCGTCTAGTCCCATATCGAAGAGTGTGGGAGATCAGGCTGATGATGCGGTTGATGGCGACGATTGTAGGGACGATGAGACAGGACCTGCAGTCAAAAATGCTGACGAAAGTGCAAAAGACATTGGTACGGGGAACAGCCCCACTGGAGATTGCGATGTAGAGGAAGACATCGCGAAGGAAGGCGGCCCAGAGGAGGAAGGGCAAGCACCGGAAGCGGGAGAGGAGAACGATGGGGAAGAGGATGGCCGAGAAGAGGAAGAAAATGTCGAAGAGGACAGTGATGCTAGTGGTCGAAGAGGAGGGGATCAATCTGAAGAACGGGGAGGCAATATGGATGATGAGGATGGAGGGAACGAGGAAGGAGTCAACGTTGATGAGGACGGAGGTAACGTCGATGAGGACGAAGGTGACGATGAAGGAGTCAACGTTGATGATGGCGGAGGGAAGGACGAAGGAACTAATGTGAATGAGGAAGAGGACGTTGATGGGGGTAATGAAGATGTGGGAGAAAGTGTTGATGATGGTAATGAAGACGAGGAAGAGAAAGTTGATGATGCCAATGGCGGTGCCGGAGAGGAAGTTGATAAGATGGATGGGGAGGGAGCAGAGGAGGTTGATGATGACAATGGCGATGGTGAGGTTGTTGGCGGCGTATAAGATTTAGAGGGAAACACATGTATATATTTGCCGTAAGAGGGGCTTGAGGGACGAGTGAAAAAGAAAGAAAAAAGGTTTTGGGGCTCTTGTGAATGAGGAAGAGAAAGGAAGGCAACTGAATGGATATGAAGGACTGAAAGTGGAAAGTGGATAGCGAGCATGAGCGATAGTTGAGGTTGGATCTAGACACAGGAAGGCAGTTAAGAGCAGGTGAATTTGCGGAGTGTTGCGTACTGACGTACACGTTGGGCAGCAGAAATTGGTGCGTTTACATATCTATTGCAGCGTTCCGACGGTGCATGTCGATAAGATATTTAACAACAGCCTGTGTAGTTATTGTACAGTAAATGGGCGTTTACGTGGAGGCAAGTGGCAAACATGGTTGAGAATGTCTGCAGGGGCAGGAGGGAGAAAATACACAAGCAGGATCACTCGACCTGGTAACGCGGCTTGGAGCGGCGGCTGCCGCCACCCATGGCGTCCTTGAAAACAATATAGTCAATCCTGGTAAGAATGACGGCAGTGGCGCGCCAGCGGGCGCCGATGGCTTCCTGCAGCTCCTGGTTGAGGGAGGTCTTTGTCCAAATGGCGATGCGATCGCTACCGCGCTTCATGTTGAGGACGATGCCTGCAATGTCATCGCTAAGGTCCGGACTGAAACCTTCGCCAATGACGGTAAGGACGGTGCTCATCCAGTAGCTGTCTAGTTGTGCCTTGCGAGATAGGCCGTTGGTGACGCGCCATTCGCCGCCGGCCTCGTTCTGGGGGTCCTCCCATTTGGGCTCGATGCCGTACTTGAACAGGCTGTACGTGTTGCCTACCTTGAGCTTGGAGGGTTCGAGAAGGTTGTTGAAGAGGCTGTGGGCAGAATTGAAAGAAGAGTCAGGGGCTATTTCAGACGCAAGGCCATTTCAGACGCAAAGCACAGAGAACGGAGCGAGATGCAAAAGGACAAACGTACGCCCAGAAGTCCTCCACGGTGTCGAAGGTAGCGACCTGCCGAAGATTATCAGCCCACTTGCCGTTCTTGTCAGTACTGGCAACGTCATGCCAGAGGGTCCACTTGAACTGGAGCGGATGCGGGCGGTCGTCCTGCGCGGGGGCGGGGTCGACGGGTTGAGCCATGGTACGGGGGCGGGAGGGGACGGGGGAGGAGGGCGGGTGCGGGGAAGGTGCGGGCAGATGCGGAATTGGAGGGCGGTTGATTGACGGGCGGCGGGCACGGAGCGGCGCGACGCGACGCGGCTGCCGCTGCGGCTGCCGTTGCCGGAAGGTCATTCGGCACTCGGCC
The DNA here is from genome assembly GCA_032355485.1 of Bonnemaisonia californica. Classification (NCBI taxonomy): domain Eukaryota; phylum Rhodophyta; class Florideophyceae; order Bonnemaisoniales; family Bonnemaisoniaceae; genus Bonnemaisonia; species Bonnemaisonia californica. The sequence continues at coordinate 21,142 of JAUBNZ010000192.1, forward strand.
GCATTGCTGCGCTGTAAGGTTTCTGGCGCCCGTACAGTATCGTACGCGCCGTACAGTAGGGGTGGCACTGTGAGCCGGTGTCTTACAGTAGGGGTGGCACTATCAGCCGATGTATTACAGTAAGGATGGCACTGTCAGCCGATGTCTTACAGTAGGATGGCACTGTCAGCCGGTGCCTTACAGTAGGGGGGGCACTATCAGCCGATGTATTACAGTAAGGATGCACTGTCAGTCGATGTATTACAGTAGGGACCACACTGTCAGCCGGTGTCTTACAGTGGCTCATGCCCCCCCCCCCCCCTTGGAAGGTACCAACGGTAACATTAATATGTTGCGGGGTGAGCATGACGTGTTCCGGCGCCGCGCGTTTAAACTTTATCCTGCGATGCTACAAAAGGGTAGAGCACCGCTGCCATCTTTACACGGCGCCTTCGGTTTTTTTTATACCTCTAGTATTATGATACCCTCCGACGGGTAGAAAACGTACATACAGGAACAGATCGGGCATTCAAAAACGTCCAATTTTCCCTTTTCAAAAAACAGTTCCCCGCCGCCCCCGCCCCCCTCCGCGCCCAGACAATGACCGCGCGCTAGCCGCAAACCATGGCAGGCGGGACG
>JAUBNZ010000193.1:0-21712 GCA_032355485.1 Bonnemaisonia californica
AGCAAAACCATGCTAAGAACACATGCAAAGCCCACGTTGCAAGGGCAGGCACTACCCAAGCAGACCAAACGTCCGGCGCGTTCCGTCCATTGCCCGCGCTGTTCAAACAAGTTCCGCACGCCGCGCGACTTAGCTGTGCACATAATCTCCAAACATGGGCACGTTCGCTTGCATAGCGACACTCAGCGCGCAGATGACGCCCAGAGCGTCACACTATCATCTCCTGCTGTTATGAAGTGCCAGCTCGCCGAACTCGACGATATGTTATGCGATGGTATTCCTGACATGTGCGTTGAGTCAGAAACAGCGTCTGAGTCACATTCGGAGGACAGCAAACGCGGCGGAAGGAGATATCATGCGCGAATAGAACACCCCAGAAAACGAGCATATCGCACAGTGTCTTCTACACCGTCTTCAATACCCGCTGGCTCAGACCTTCCGCAACAAGATAACTCATTTCCCCTCGACAGCCGCGAATCGAATGTTCTGCACGTTCCGTATGGGCTAAAGGTCGCAAGGGTAAGAAAATCCGCAGAGGGTGAAAGCGTTGGACCCCCAGCCATAGACGTGCTCGTAAAACGATGTCGCGCGGGGCAAATCTCGCTCGTTCCTGGGGCGACACAGACGCCCGTTATGCTCAACTTTGCAAATGGTTTGTTCTAAGCACTGGCGCCTCCCTGTGATGAAACTCGCACCCCGGTGCGTTCTGCTACAATCGTCTGTTATGCTCTACACATGTTGTTTTCTCATCGCTGCGGTCACAATTTCTTGTGGTAGATGCTGCCTGTGTACTGTGAGGTGCCAGCCTCTTCTTCAATTTGTACAATAAATCGGGTTCCCAATGCCCACTTTGTTTATAGTTATTCTCCCTTGTTCGCACTGCTGCTTTCTTCCATCCAGTGGAGGTGGGCTTGCAAAAGAACCGGCGGATTTCTTTGCCGGATCACTACTCCGCAAGTGCAGAGACTGCCTGTACGTGATAACTCCTTCCACGGTGATGCTGGTGCGCTTCCTTGTTCCTTCGCCTCACCCGGGCAACAAATGCACATTCAAGCAATCCTGTAAGACTGCGGAAATACGTCGACATTGACAAAAATGACGAACGCCAAATAGAAGCTGCTCTTCCTTCTCATGCATGACGGTTTCCTGATCAGTCTGAAAGTCTGAAGCTGACTCACTGGTAGCATCATACGATGACCTGTACCACTGCCAGATAACTGAGTTACATTGCTCAGAACCTGAGATTACCCAATTGAGAGAATCCCATTCTTGCAAATGAGGCGAATTCTTCTACACAGCTTGACCAGATACATTCTGATGAGGTCGTGACGACAACACTAGAATGCAGAGAAAGTAGAGTGTGTTTCCGAAATGCACCTTCAACCATCCTGCCGATGTGCTTGTCGCTTCACATAATAACGCAGAATTGCATCCGACGTCATTGCTATAAAGTTGTCATTGGCAAATGCATAAGTGCCGGTGACAAGGTCATATTTAATAGTTCTCCCAATTCGTGGGAGCATGGCCGAGCTTGCAATAGGCCTGGACGAGGATTGGCGACGACGTTAGCATCTTGCAAAGGCTGAACATACCTAGAATGGCACAATCGGCAGCTTGTACCAGCGTTGCATCATCAAGGTTTGGCTGCCGGCCGGCGAACAAGTGCTGGCACCATTCAAGTGTTCCACATGTTAGATTGCAGATGGCAGAGGTTTTTACACGGATGCACTCATAACGGCGTACGCAGATTCTGGGCTTCAGGCTCAACAAGGATAGAGCATCATAAGTAGCAAAGTACACAAAAACAAACTGAAGGTGTAAAAAAGGCGCTTTTCACGTCGCACAGCGGCATTATCATAAATTTCCCAAATTCTGAGGGAGAGCGGAAAGTATCCGTACGGTGTCGAAAAAAGAAGTAAAGCCTTTTCACGTATCTTTACATCGCCGCCCTCGTCGGCTACCGAAGGTACTATTCCTTTGGTCCGATTTACTGCTGCGTCCCTACGAGGGGTAATTCCTTTCGCCGCCTCCTCAGATTTCAACTGCTGATTTCGGACACCGCTCCGAACTCCTCTTTTGCGCCGCCAACAAAAGCATATTTCAGCTTTGCTTCACACTCCACCCGACTAACACGGAGCTCCCGCATGCCCCTCAACTGAATGTCCCCCGCATTCATCAATAACACCGCCCACCTCCAACCGGAGCCGACATAGCACCCGACATGGCGGAGCTCGAGGCTGCAGTCATGGTCTGCCTGGACCCCAACTCTCCGCCTGCGACTCGCAATAATGCCCTCAGTTACTGTCAGAATCTCCGCACCTCTTTAAACGGCTGGGCCGTCGTCTTGCAGTGTCTCTCCACTCAAATGCGACCAGAGGTTGCATTCTGGTGTCTGCAGGTCCTCGAGGAAACCTTATCCAACCGCAAGCGATACCCTGTACAATTTTCTACGGAGCACATTCTTACTGTTCGTCGCAATCTTCTATCCTATTTCAGAGAGATAATCGATAGCAAGCCGGGCTCTGGTACGCTTCCAAGCTACCTTCTCAACAAACTTGCGCAAATCATCGTATCCCTTATTGCTGCAGATTACCCCCACGTCTGGCCGGATGCATTCCAAGCCGCCATCCTGCCCTTAGCGAACCCTGCTCACACTTCATCTGAACATTCTATCACAATGTTCTACCGTCTCCTTCGCGCACTTGATGAGGACGTCACTAGCATCCGTGCCACGCAGATCAGTGCTGTGAAGCGGGAGACTTCTATCCGCGTTAAGGATGCCATGCGCGACGACTGCATTCCTGTGCTTATCAGTATTGTTACGGAACTTCTCTCAAACCCTGTTCATGTCTCCCCATCATTCGACATCATATCACGGTATGTGGAATGGGTCGACGTCTCTCTCATTGCTCAAGAACGTATACTATCCCCAATGTATGCTGTGCTCACCGCCCCACCTCCATGCAATTCACGTCCTGCGGCAGCAGTAGCGCTACGAGCTCTTATACTAAAGCGCATGGACGCTACTTCAAAGCTCAATCTAATGAATGGCTTGCAAGTGGAATCATTGTTGCATTCTATCCCTGTAAGCCAGATTGTCTCTGCGGACGATGAGGACGCCAATGCGGATCTCAACCTAAATTCGGGTCAGATTGAGGTCGCAGCATTGGTTAATGCTATAGCCATGTCCGCGTTGGATATTCTCAAGGAATCTTTCAAAGAGAACGGTAAGCAGAAAATTGAACCGCAGGTCGCAAGTGCTGCTGTCGTTATTGCGCAGGTCGCTCTCCCCGTAGCCTTACGTTTTCTCGGCGACAATGCGGATGAAGGTACATCATCGCAGACGCTGCAATGCGTCAATACCTACGTCAACACCTTTTCCCTCGTTTTGAAGAAAAATCCAACCGATGCAAATACAGAGAGCCTAGCAGCAATTGTGGCAATCCTCAAAGTTGTGGAGGAACGCTGTCAATTTCCCAAGGATTTCGACCCTGCGGACGACACTTCAGATGCTGGAGGTGCGTATTCCGAACTGCGTTACCTCCTCCTTAAGAAAGTCTTCAGCAGCGTTGCAAGATCATTTCCGGATATGTGCCTTGGGTTTCTGAGGGATTTGTTCTGGAAAGCGGCAAGAGAAAACGATATCTCGCTAACGGACCTTGCGTTGGTCATGCTACTCTCGCTCATTACAACATCCCCAGAACTTCCTCAACTCGTTGGATTTCGGGCCAGCGTTATGGCAAACCCCCCAGCTTGCATGGAATTTGGTAATGACCTTTTGCGGCAATCTCATGACAAGCTGTATGTTGCCAGGCTGCACCAACTCGAAGCTATATCTGCGAGCTATTTTGACCTCGTTGCGCGATCTTATCGATTATTTCTATCTCCGGAGAACTCCCATCTCCTCGCATCAGTATTGCCTGTGTTTTTCGACTCTCGCGGTCTCGGCCATAGGTCTTCTGCGGTGATTAGGTCACATGCTTCATACAGCTTGTTGAAATTGGCAAGACCTCTGCGAAGTGTAGTTACGGGTGCGCAGCTTGATGCCATCCTTAACGCTGTCAAAGCATTCATGTTTCCAGTCGCTGGTGATATTTCTTCCCAGGAGTCGAAAAACCAAATGCTCATCTTTGAAACTGTTGGCTACCTTTTGGGCACTGATCACAAACGTGTAGAGTCGATGCGATATGTATCTGCCATTCTGCAACCCCTTATTGAAGGTATGCAAGCCGGTCTTGGAGAGTCTTCTGTTCCCTACATTGCTGCATCTGGCTATCTTTCGAAAGGGTTTGGCGGTGATTCGAAGCCGCTGCTATTGCTGACATCGGAATCCAAGAACGATCACACGGCAGAGATGACAAATGGGTTGTCACCTAGTGGAAGTGATTCTACCGGGAAGGATATTAAACTACAGCGGGTTTCTCCTTTGAACGAAGAGATGCAAAAGGTATGGGTAACATGCCTTGAGGCAGTTCTGAAAGCTTCGGCGGTCTACTTCCAGAATGGAAAAGCACCCCAACTGGCTGAGTTGAGAGCAAAGCTTGTTTTCTTTCTGCATCGTATGGTCGATACAATTGGCATGCCTGTCATGCCATACCTGGAGCAGGTTCTTCCTGAATTGCTCAATATAGCCGCTTCGCCTTTGGAAATTCGTGATGTTATCATTCTGGCTTCCCAAGCAATTACGAAATTTGGTGAGAGATTTGAATCATTGGCAATTAAGATTTACGCTCCTATCGTGCGGCACGTACATCAACATTCATACAACTTGGATTCTACAACCCTAATGGCCATGTCAGAAGAAAGCCGAGAGGCGGTAGAGATGCATCGTGCATATACATACTTCATACATACGCTGGTTGGGACAAAACTAATTAGAGTTCTGGTTCACCCTACTAATGCGCAACTGCTTCAGGGGGTTGTCAACTCCATTGTTGTGAGTGCTGTGGGGGAGTCACTGGATACACGAGTGGCTTCTTCTGTTCAGAAAATGGCTTTACAAATGCTCGGGCAAATGGTAAAACGATGGACAGGGGGTGGTGATATGGGAACAAATGGTACTCCTGAACAGTCTCCTCCAGGGTTTTCTCAATTTGTTTTGGGGGAGGTTGCAAGCGCATGTGTAAGGAGTGGGGTGTTGGGGTCTGTGTTTAGGCAGGGAGACTACAGTAGCGGGCAAGCAGTGTCTGTATTGTCAGAGATTGTGTCCTTGCAAAGGATTTGCTTGAAGTGTACTGGTCAGCCGTTTGCTGATGTGCTTCGAACTGGCACATTGAATTCTTTACCTGAGGCGCAGGTGCACAACTTCCTCGCAAAGCTTTACGACTCCAAATCGAGTACCTTGGAATTAGTGAATACTTATGCGCAACTTGTGAAGCAGCTGCGAACAGGTTAGGACTATTGGGAGGAGGCGAATTTCGAAACCTTTTCCACCATATGCATCAAACCTTTTCGAAGGAAGTTACAGAGAATCTCTTGTCGGCCGACAGTAGATAGAAATGCTAAAAGAAGCCACACAACGACTGCAGCCAAGTATACAACGATATGTTCCACATGTACATAGGCTGATAATAAGACCAAATAGACGGAACGCCAAGCGCGGATTGCGAAATATAACTTGAGCCAAAATTATAGTAAAACACTGCTTGGGAAAATGCTGAAGAGGAAAGAGGCTGCCTCGTTGTTTTACAATCCTTCACGTGCAACAACAGTTACAATATAGGGCGATATAGTAAAGGCTCAGTTACGCTATTGTACTCTGCCGGCGTTGTTAATGTTCGCAAAGTCCAAAAGGCTTTGCATGAAGCTCAAGTTCCTAGGCAATGGTGGCAAAGACCCACTGACAGCTGGCACGATGCCTTCCGAAAGCTTATCTGTGCTCAGCGATAGATGCAACTTGCTCGGGATTCTCAACAGGCCGCCGTTTGCGGTACCATTCGACAATACATTGTCCGCATTCCCGACGATAATCTTATCCAGCATATCACTAGACATCGAAAACCTGAGGGTGGAGGGGTTCTTCCTAAGCATAGGAGTCTGATTGCTCGCATTTCCAATTTTCAAATCGACATTCTCCCGCCTCAAGGCCTCATTGGTGGCGCGAAGCTGTTCAATCTCGTGTTCTGCAGTGCCATACCTCTGCTCAAGCGCGAGAGCACGGGCAACCAACAAGTCAACCTCGTCACTGAGCTCGCCGATGGTCTTTCGTTGCTTGTCACGCGAACGTGCGGCAGAGGCGCGATTGCGCAAGCGACGCTTGTGCAGCATGATATCGCGCTCCTCCTCGGTCATCTTTCGGGACTTGGCGGCGGTGGAGCCGCGAAGATCGACGAGTGTGCGTGGGTCGAAGCGCGCCTCCTCGGCCTTTGTCATGCGGTGGCGTCTGATCTTTCCCACGCCGCGCGGCGGGCGCGGCTTCTTGGGTCGTTCACAACGGCTGGGCAACGAGCTGCTCGACGGGGATCCGGTGCTTGCGACAGGGGAGCCTGGTGCATGGCATTCGAGTGGTGGGCAAGGGAGTGGTTCTGACTTCGGCAGCGGGGATTGTGGTTGCTCTGGGATGCTCGGAAATGTGGCGGTTAATGACGGGGCGAGGGGTTTCTGGAAGGGAGAGGAACGAGTGTCCAAAGTTGATAAGAAGATAGAAGTGTCCGGGAAGGCGGGGATTGGAGATGGGTTTCGTGTAGCGAGCCGTCGTTGCCATTCGGCGTCCTTGGCGGAGATAGCGATGTTTGATTCTCGAAGGCGTTGCATTTCGCATAGCTCGGAGCTGATGCTCCCCAGGCTGTGCATGTCTGAAGGAGGAGGTTTGGGAGAAGGGGGGGGGGGGGGGGGGAGAGGAGGAGTGGGTATCCGCGTCGGTCGAAGAAGGTGAAGGCGGGCACGTGTCGGGGTTTTTGCCAGTGTGCGCGAGTGGGGTTGAGAGTGTGAGCGTGTGCAACTGTGGCGGAGAAGCGTGCGCTGTGATGGTGGGGGGTCTTAAATTGTGAGTGGGCGAGTGTGAGTGGGCGAGTGTGAGACGGACTGTACGGCGGGTGTGAGGCGCGGCGAGTTGGCGAAGATTGAATCGATTTCATACTCGCCGTTACAACACGTGCAGGCTGGGTTGCATGTGCGGCGTGACAGAACGGTGTGACGTGAGCCGGCACGGCGTCCCGAATAGGTGGTGGTGGGCTGCTATCTCGTTTGGAGATTTTGAGGCTGCGATTTCATTGGGTGGATCTCCATGCGATATGGGCCTTCTCAGAGGGTGCTGCGCTTGCTTCATGGGCTGAGATATTGTTCGGACTCGGGTGAGATTGTGTCAGCAATAGCGGCGGCTTGAGGGAATGAGTGGTGATATGCGCAGAGCGCCTAACTGCACGATACGTGTTGCCGCTCTGGCGGTTCTGATTGGCCTATCCGTGAGATTTTCCCCAGATGGCCCTGCTTTAACAACAACAAAATTAGAAAAAGTATGTGCGCATCCAGTCGATTTGTTTCAATCTTTGTCGCCTGCCAGACGGAGATTTGGTCATCTCCTCCCCTCTTCACTTGTGCTGTCGTTCCGTCCTTCTGTAATGTAGAAACAGGATGAAGGAGGAAGTCATGGGATTCTAGGAGACGAAAAAGTAGATGCAGATGGGTATTTTCTGTATCTCGTGCAGCTACCTGAGATTTCATGGAAAGAATGGTGAGGAGGGTATATTTCGTATACTTTTCGATATTTTCATTTTAAAATATTGGACTGACTGACACGAGGCTCAGTGATAATTGCCACAGTACGGTGCGGATATGCTGACATACACAAGAACAGGTAACTGTCAATGCGAGGGACACAGTATGGAGCGGGGGGAAGGTGGTTTTTCGTATATTTTCTGATAATTGTGACATTTGCGACGCTTCAAGTTTATTTCCTTCCGGCGTTATGGCTAACTGTCTCTTCAATTCAGAAGTGACATCAGGCGTTGGGCATCGCAAATTGGCACCAATCTCTGTACCTTTGTTCGGGTGAGATTTTTGGCTGCGGGTGCGCCTGCTGAGTCCCGCCACAGAGGCCTTGACGAGATAGCTATAGATATTTTTGTGTCACGGCGTCACTCCCGTCCTAAAGTAACGATGGACATCATGTCCTGCGCTGCATCATGCAGCGCTGGACATGTAGGAATAGAGCGTCTATCTGACAGCAACATGAAGTACAGCTACAGCAGGGTTTGGCTGCGTCACACTGTCGGACGTCTGTACGTTTATACAGTACAGTTGGGCGATTTCGTCACAGTAGAATGCGAATTTTTATTGTTATTTCTTTATGAATGCAACCTGCAGAATCAGCAGAAGTGCAGTACGAACGTACGAACTACGATAAATGTTTTTCTATGATCCGAGTTCAAGACAAACAGTCAGAGCGCATATGCACTTTCGCGTGATCCTTCAGCACTACGGACGAGCAGTTTGTACAGTTTGAAAAAGACGATGGTGCTGATGGGACGAAACGTTGCAAACTTGCACTTGCAAGTCGCGTGCATGCTGTGCTTACTACTGTACGTGAAAGAGGATGGGCGGTTGGAACTGGCCGCCTCACGCAACGAGTCGCAAGTTTCGACAAAAGCCAACCAAGAAGAGACTGTTAGGACTGTTACCTATCTTTCATGCTTCCGCTGACGGCATCGTACGCCCTGCGCCTCGGATGGCATTTAAATCATTTTCCGTTCCATGTTCCATCCTACCCGGTCAAAACTCATCTCAGGGAATTGCGCAGCAACCTCACACCCAGTCGCGTCTCAGTCCAGCAGTGGGATGTCCAAACCGTCTCACAGATCTTAAACTGCTGAACAATACGCACGTAGGTACTGTCCGTCTGTACAACCTGTAGTGCTTCCCATACAACGTTGATATCCAAATGGTGCCCAATAGGCATGTTAGACTGGATGCTGGCATGCCAGTTTGCCCGGTGTTTGAAATAGCGGTCCTGGTCTCCATGACGCTTGCAGCAGTCCTTATATGATTTCTCCGAATCTTTTGTTACTCGCAACCATAGATGCGTCCATCTGTCCCCTAATTCCTCATAGATACCTTTTTACCAACTGAATCACAGCAAGGCAGCAAGGAATTAGAACAGATTCCCCAATCAAACCTCTCCAAACTGCAGCAGGGTAACGCTTTTCCGATTCCATCCTTGCGAAGAGCGAGTATCTATCTTACCCGTGGGACCCTCGAAGGGGATAATAATGACCACAGTAGTCGTTCAAAAAAATGCCCGAGCCGCAACACTTGGTACTTGCACAATGGCCGACAGTAGTTGCGTGACGCCCGATCCCTAGTGGCAAAACGACAATTAGTATAGTCAGTCACCTCTAATAACCCATTTTATCTTTCATTTTGGATTTTACTAGAACACTATCTCGTCCTCTGGTGATAGAACCATACATCCCATTCGCGTTTCTACTCACGGAGTGACCAAACCTGTCGGTGGACACTTTTATTTCGGGAGAAAATACATAGATATTCTATTATGCCGACCATCCCAGGAATACTGCTGTTTACAGGTACAGGGAGCGCAGGGATATAACATATTATGTGTGTGTATTATAATGTTTACATGTGTTACCGTAGTACCACATCTTTCACTTCGGCCAATTCCAAGAAATCCTACGCAGGATTCCAGTGTAACGCATGGGCTTCGCCAACACAACACAAGCAATAACCAATGACCTTCGAAAGTTTATTACCCCGTGACAGCTGCCGACTTCAGTGTGCACCGAGTCCGCCCCCAATTCACCCCGTAACTACGTTCAGGCTCTTCTTCATCTTTTCATGCTGGGTAACCTGTGTAATGCTCTGAGTGCATCCCATGCGGCTCTGTAATGTTATGCGCGCCTGTAATACCCATCGAGGTCATTATATAACAAAAGGTACTGCACCCGTCATAGCTACGTGCAGGCCCCTAGTCTTCTTCTGGAACGAATCTGTGTTTATGTTCCCGTGTGCTCACATGATATACAGAACTGCCGTATAAGTGGATATGGTATCATGAGATACTTTAGCGCTGCAGAATGAAAATATCTGCGGGAAATAGAACGTATCTTATGATTAGGAGCAGAACTCAAATACATCTTCTGTCGTACATTCCACTTCTGAAAGTTCGCCACATTTCCACTCTTACAGCAAACCAGAGTTTGTGGCCAAGATTCTCTGTCTGGTACCCTTGCAAGGGTTTGCCATTCGTACTAACCTGACCACAAACTCCTGGTGCCCCTTCAAGTTAAGAGACTTTATGTAAAACACATTTTACCATCAACGAGCACTGTTCCCGCCACACAACCTCGATCCTTTCACACATACAGTATATTATGTGAACACAAAACCCTAGTCAGCACGGCATCACATTCTTCTTGACGCTTCTGCTGCAAGAATAAAACTAAAATCCCTGCTGTATACTGTGTCAATTATTCGCACAATCCGAATGTGCTAATGACTAACACAGTACTTCTATGCAACTCTTCGAAGAAAGCTGATGTCCGACATACGGAAAATCAAAAGACAGGAAATCTCGTAGCAACAGAGTGCTTCATAAATATGACATTTGGGGAGGGAATCCCTGCACCAAACGATAAAGTACCCTTCTGCAAGAGATATTCTCGATATTCTCTCCAGAATATAACGTACTAAATTTAACACCCAGTGGACAGGTGCCAGCATCAGACTGGAAAAGTCCAATCTACCTTTCGTGCGATAGACTTTTTCGAGATGGTCCAGTTTTCTGGCTGCATAAAACGTGTAACAGGACTCATGAATTGGACTATCTTCTCCAGTATAGTAAACATACAGCGAGTTCTCGTCTATACAACAATATGATATATAAATAGAATTATTACACCAAAGGGTTCCTAATTTATTGCTTTTGACCAACCAACTATAATGAAAGAAAAGTATGCAGTCGCGGCTCACTCGAGGACCAGTTCCATCGATTCTGTAAAACAAGCTTTGGACAATAGATTCGTCATCTTCATTTACCAATGCTCGTCTTCACAGTCGAAAGCCCAATATTAAAGCCTCATTCATAGCATCTGGTCGTCTGGCATTGGGATTCGTGAGAGGAGGTCTCAACGAACTCAATAATGGCTCTATTGATCGTGTCATGGGGACTTTCGAAATGAGGGGTACTGCGCCGTACATATGATAACATGTTATTATGGCACTCAATAGGAATCATTGTCGCTCGGTCTATCCTTTACATATCGGCATTTGTAGCCAACTTGTCCCCTCCGCTGCACCTCAGGTCCAATAAGCGGCTACTCGGGCAGATATTGCACGGATATTGCACTTGACAGCCAAACGACAACCCACACTTATTCGGGCCTTGGAGACATTCGAGATGAGGGAGGTACTGCACTTCACTGCATAATCATGCATCCATGAAGTCATGATGACTTCAGGCAACTGTATTACAACAAATACCAGTATTCGAGATTTCATTCACTTCATTTCTCATCTGCTCAACCCAAGTCAAGACTGTACATCGATAGTTGTCTTAAGCCCACACTTCCATGCATTGGTCTCGCGCCCTACATGATATTCAGATTATGCGTAGAGCGAGAGCAGGAACTATAGACTGCTTCAATACCCAGATTTGAACGTGTATGTCATGTAGACCCATGTGTGGTATACGCAATCCCATATAGTTTTAATATCTCTGTTTACCTACAGCAAAAAGTGTCGACAGGAGGTCCGCGAAATTCGCAGGGGAACCAACGCATTCATAAACACTGTCCACTGTAACGATGAAGGCAGCAGGGCTCTGGAAGCCAACTTATTCTTGAGGAAGAAGACGGTGACGATGAACTTTCAACTACATATCGTACATCCAAGGTATGAGGCTTGGGAAAATACTATTATAAAAGTATCAGAGAAGGGCACAAATTTGACCCATGCATCTTACCATATCGCTAAGGAAGGCTTCGACAGACGTTTTCTTATCTCCTAATGCCAGGTGGGGACACATGGCCGTGCTCTAAAACCAGTGAAACAGTACGCTCGAAACTCCCATCGGCTTTGCTGTAAACTGTCCAGTACCCTTTCTAAGGGTACTGCTGGGAATAGTCTCCAACTCGCGAGAAGAAAAAAACTGGGTCTGATTAATGTACCATGCTTCCGTCTACCATGTTTCTTTGATGCTTGGGGGTGTACCTCTGCTTTCACATGGACTTGAAATCTTGGGGTTGCACTGCTCAGTAGAACAGTATGCGTCCTACTCAAATAGATACGCCCGGGGATGATATCGTGAAAAAAAAAGTAAAACTGGTGGATTGAATCATCGGAGGTCATACTGAAAATTTTCCCACGTCCTAATTCATAGAGCTTAAGCTAATTCATAGAGCTCAACCAACACATCTCAACATGTCAAAACATACGCACTTCCAACCTTTCGGTACTCCGTGTGTTTTTGCATGATTTGCCAAGTAATGAAACAAGTCGATATATGTATGTTCAGTCATTCTTTCCATGGAATCGTATTGATCGCGGCATAGATTGACACTTGTAGCAACCAAAGAGAAAGTTGGGTGTTGGTGTAGCTGCATCACTCGCAGAGCTGACTGCCTCAATCTCCAAATCGAGCTCGGCTAGCTCTAAAGTAGGCCACAGCCTTTCAAAAAAAATTATTTACTGCCATGGAATCAGGTTGCCCCGGCGTTCCAGCAACGTTTCTTCTTTCATCCCTGTCTCCATAGTAAATCATATTTTGTACTCAGCTCCTTGTGTAGCGCACTTCTACTGTACTTTAATTAGAGCAAGTGCACTTACCCAAATTTTCCATAGTGCGGCACTAGGCCCATAATAGCAAGCTCGCTTACAGCAAGGAACGGTTCTCCGCAGCTCAGATTTAACTTTTATATACCCTACCGTACCGCAATCCCCTAATCCCCTAGATTGAGTCCGTGAGGGGTCCAGGGAACCGTTCCTTTCGACGTCCTGCTGTAAGCGAGTTTGCTATTTGGGGCCTAGTGCGCTCACTCAGAAAATTTTGTTGCGACCTCTTGAAATTGGAATAAGTGGATCTGATACAGTACTGTTCACTGTAACTCGGGGTAATAACGGAAGATTCCTTCGCTGAAGTCAACACAGCGATCAGACTGCGTATAGGCAACGATCGCAGGAAGATTGTCAACAGCCTGTCTCAGTGCAACGAGATGAGGAGTTTTCCGAGTAACCTCCCGGAACTTCTTCGGAAACGAGTACTCCACACCTTTCATCATGAACATGATAGAGAGGTCAACATAACAAAGTTTGCCTCCAAACAAATACGGTCCTTGTCCGTCACTATGGGCAACAACATTTTGCTCTATGAAGCGCGTCGGAGGTATGACAAAGCGGGTTAGAAGGGTTAGTAAGCAACGACCATGATCGCGAACGCCAGCTGTTGTCAGTGTAATTGAAGTGAATAAACCTACCGAGATGGTCAAAAAACCGTTGAAGACGCTTTTGGACAACACTACGGAAGCCATTTGAAAGTAAAAAGAGACAGAATGTCAGAAATCATAAGGTTCTTATTTGGGATTGACCATGGTCTGACAGAAAAAGGATGTCACGTACGTTGCTGCTGATCTCTTTGATTCCAACTTCTGATCCTCGTACGATGTGGTGAGATCGACAGGATGATGAGTGTTATGCACCTAAGGCGTGTCCGGAGGAAAAGGTCGTAAAGTTATCTTGGTTAGGAAACATATCACAGGAGTAAGGCTGTGGTAGTCTCGAGAGAGGAGCAAGAGTTGCATCTTACCTCAGAGACAACGTCATGGACGGTGTGATCAATTTGAATTGCGGAGTACTGATTGTCCTCATCTTCGGGCATCATACCATGCTTGCGGGCAAGGTACTCACAAACGACAGGAGTTTGCGAGATGGAAAGGCTATCTGATACTTGCAGGATGGGTGGAGCAAAGTGAATGATGCCTGGAATGGCTGTCTTCGCGTGCATTGCAATCGTATGGTCTTCCGAAGTGCGACAGACATCTACGTAAGGAATGTTGCCGGCCTCTAGCAATAAGCGAATGAACTCGCCTCTGCCGGGGATTACACTGTGATAGAACAACTTGTATGGGGTTGTCATTTCTCCTTGTTAAAGCGCCGCTCAACGTGCTTGGCTGCGATTGTTATTGATGCGTGGGGAGGTACCGAGGAGGAGCTAATCCGACAGCGAAAAGGCTGATTGAATAGTGACAAAAAAAAGGCATTCATGCAGATATGTAATTTAGTACCTTCACATTTTGAGTGGTAAATTGTATCTATAAGAGGATGGAGGCCATCTGAGGCCAGATTTAAACAAGCATGGTTCTGTAGATATTCAGCGCTCTAAAGAGGTCCGAAGGGTAGGCCTGAAAATTGCATCACATTGATGGGAGGCTTGTCCAGTGAAGTCAAGTAATAACGGTAAACTTTGTCTTGTCCTACTGTAGAGAGAAACAGCCAATGGAGTTGTGTGTTGTGTTACAACTGGTCTCCACTTCTTCAGCAGAAAATCAAAAATGTCTCCAATTAATCAAAAACAGCAAACCTTATTGTGACTGTCACATTTTTCTCGTGGAGCTCTTTTATCAAAACTCTCTCAGAATCATCTGATCTCGACGTAAGCGATTTATCACTCAGTTTTGGAGATCGAGGTTTGGTCTGCCACACCTTCGGCGTCTCTATCCCGAGGCGAACTCATCCTTCTTTATCGAGGAGTAACTCGTTTGTCGTTATTTGTGTCGGATAAATAACGTAGCCGGACACATATATCTCGACTTTCGGAGTCTGAAGACGAATTGTTTGAAAGCAAATTTTGACCGCTCGGAGCAAACGCTGAAGGTCTCAAGCATCTTTTTATCCATGGCAGCACCGCACCAACTCTGCATGGCGTTCCAGGCATTGCCATGCGGTCCTACTCGTCTTAAAAGTTCATGTAACCAGATAAACCACAGATTTGTGACGCCATGGTGCTCACAGAAAAAAATCGAGCCAAAGGCAGCAAAAAGGCAGCGATCCCAGCGACCTGAGCGCCTTCCACGAGACCAGATAAAGAAGTTTAAGCAGATTGCAGACGTATCTGTCGGCAACGAGTTTGTCGGCACAGTACGCAACGTCGGCCCGGCGGACAGCAACTGGCTGGACATAGGTGTTGTCACCGAAGCTGGTCTTCCAGTACATGCACGATTGCGTTTCCGCCAAAATACGCGCGGGAAGGCCCGAAAGATTCGGAAAGAGAAGGAGGGCGCTGCAATTCCAGTCTACGTTTGGAAGATTCAACCCGAATCTGGCCGAATTGAATGTCGAAGAGGGCCGCAACCAATGAAGATGGACCAGGATTTTCCAGAAAGTGCCAAAATTCTTGCTGATCTTAGCTTGGGTGAACAAATGAGGGCATCTGTACTCGCTATTGGAGAATATGGAGCAATACTGGATGCAAACGTATATCGCGAGGGCAAGCATGGTCAGAAAGTTAGTTGTAGTGGCCTTTTGCAAAGGAAGAGGTTCCGCAGTGGATGGGGCAGTGCCGCAGATTTATTGATTCGAGATGACGCAGAAAGAGTCCTCGACAAAGGAGACATCGTTACGGTATGGGTGCGCGCAGTGCATCCGAAGAACGCCTTCCTTTGGTTCGACGCTAATGAAGTTTCCGCGAGCCAACTGGAAGAGGAGCGTAAAGAATATAAAAAGCGTGTTGGAAAGAGACTCCGGCGAAAATCAGTTGAGGAACTCAAAATCGGGGAGCGGAGAACAGGCCACGTGAGAGAGGTCGTCAAGTTCGGGCTTTTTGTCGATATTGGAGCAAAGACCGACGGTCTTATTCATTTCATGCAGATGGGCGCCGAACACCGTTGGGACTGGAAAGAGGCCATGCCGAAAGGCACTGAAGTGATTGTTGAAGTGATCAAAATTGAAAAACAACGTGTCGCCGTCAGACTGATCGCAATAGAAGGAGAAGAAGAGGAACATGCCATTGCCGCAGCATTATCACCAATGTCCAGACTTGGCGATATTGCGGTTGCAGAAGACCTAAATAAGGCCTCCCAGTCCAAGCGAAGAGCAGCTGAAGAGGCGGAATGGGGCGACGATATTGAGACGACGTCTATCAGAACTGGGCACGGTGAAATAGATGAATTGGAAGAAGTCTTATCTATCAGTAAGGGAAGTAAGGAGGATCAGTACGTCAACGAAGACGAAGATGAGGAAAGTGAGGACGACGACGACGACGACGACGAAGAAGAAGAAGAAGAGAGCGAGGACGAAGATAAGTTTTCGGATGAGTATTTCGAAGACAAGTACGGATATTGACTCACTTGAAAATCTATTCTTGTGTTACATCGAGAGTTGGGTGGGAATCATCGGATGGTGAGAGAGAAAGTAAAACCTTGCACGTCAGTCTAACCAATAACTGGTGTTAGAATACAGAGAACGCTTCGCTTTCGATATGCTTTCGGCGAGAACTTTAGATGACAGGTGCTCCCAAGTGTTGCGAAATGCTATAAAGAAGAGGGTTCATGGAGGCCGCTTCCAATCGTAACTTAGAGTAGTGATATCTTCGAAAGATCGCATGCCATTTTCTTCCCGTTCAATTTGCATGCGTCGATTAGTTCTTGCAGCCGTTCATTCCTTGGTGAGAAAGCTGAGATTTCCCCTCCTATTGGGTAATCAAACACAAAATGGTCTAAGTAGCGCACAGCTGACGGTTCCAAGTTATGAATGGTGATAGGATCGTCTCCGATTTTCTTGTACATATGTTCCTTGCTCTTGTTGGACTGTGCGTAGTAGTGAAGTGGGGCGTACGGGAAGAAGCTTCCACACGCTAGTAGAGATGTTCCTCTCAGTTGCGTTCTTGTCCGCGCCTGTCGCAAACAGCGGCCGATCATGACATCTTCATATCGGCCTTCATATCTATCTTGAACGGGGTGGTAATTTGGTGCCTTTCCGACGTAATCGTAGAAGTAGGCACATCCCCCTTTGATTTGAGTAAGCAAAATTTGGAGGGCCTCAATGTTCAAACCATAAGCACCGCCACCTGCATAGCACCATGTTGCATAGTCTAGGGCTTGGAGGTCTCCATGGCCGCAAAAAGGATGACCGAAATAGATAGGGTCCTCACGAGTACTGAGCGAGACTTCGACTTTGTTGAGAAAGCGAATTAGATTGTGACCAAACAAAAAGCTGTCATCATCGATCTTCAAAAAGTACCTCTTACCTTTCGGTAGAAATGTTTGGTATGCATGATCCCATGCTTGGAAGGCTTTCATGTCAAGGGAATCAAACCCGGTGTTCCCCGAGTACTCGAAAATGTTTGTATTTGGGCGCGTCATGATGACACTAGGAAGCGAAGGTTTATGACCATCTCTTGCTATGTACAGGGTTGCTTCAGGATGGAGCCGGGACATCCAAGTCTCAACTGCAGCATCAATAAAATGTTTTCGCCCTGCACTCACCATCAGGAAGATGACAACATCCTTCCAAGAAACTGAGGAGCCCTCGATAGGAGCGTAGGAGGCTTTCTCCTTGAAGTGGCCATCAGGACACCGATGGCTTGTATCAGCACATTGGAATGATGAGAGGTCACCAGACTCTTCAATGTCATTCAAATTGTTGCACGAGACATCGAGTGCGGGAGAATATCTTTTAACTTGGGTATAGCGCGCTTTGGTATACAGTTCCCGCAACAATCTCGTCTTGAACTTGGTCAAGATAGGATGTACAGGCTTTCTCGCGATTTCCCCATATATGTAATCCCATGATTCCCTGCTCTGTATCACCTCTGTCGCATTGAAGAAGCGCAAGGGATCAATTAAATTTTCCATAGATGCATTTTTTCTTTTCTGAAGGAAGAGGGCGTCTTCCTCTTCTAGTAATTGCATGTCCTTGATGTCATCAAACGCTATCACATTATTAGGCAGGCGTTTGCTCAAACCGCCAATTAACGTGATGAGGACGACTACAGAAAAAACGTTGATGTTAATCTTGCTCGCCCTATCGTACGAATGAGCGCATGAACTGCCAACATTTTCGACTCGGCGTTTTGCAAAACGCCTAAGTCGAAAGTGAAACGGAAGATTGCCAGGCATGGACCTGCATGATTTGAGTGAAGCAGGATTCTCCCGGATCATTGTGGTTTTTGGACTGACTAGCAAGTCTACCCACTGGCAGATGTTGGTCAGGATGTTGATCTGCAGGTTTTAGATACCGGGGAAATTATTCCACAGGAACGGTGGGACTCTACTCTCTTCGAGTGGGGACCGTTAGCTACACGTTTTGATGGGTTTAGATAAATTTAGTAGATAGTCGCAATGACTGAGGAAAAGGAACTACAATGGTAGTGGAGCCGTGCGGTGCTCCTGAGCTAAAGTATTGGCGCCCCTACCCCTAGAATTCCCCCTGGGCCGAAACACTGAGTGTAACTGCAATCTGCTAGGTGGGACCTGGCTGAGACAAACAGGCTATAGTACCAAAGGTACCCCTGGTACCCTTGAAGGGGAGAATAAGTTCATGGTGATGCACATTTTGTTTTTCTATGTCAAGGTTGTCATGCGTACTGCTACACAGCATAAAGACAGCCTTGCAACAGCCTGTCTACCAAGCGCCGTCCGCATCAAAAAGCAGACGCACCTGACCTTTAGCTTCCCCTCTGATTCGAACAAAATGCGTGAACAAGTAGCGAGAACTTTTCTTCACCGACACCGTTTTAAAAACAATTTATTGCATCAGAAAGAGAAGATAGTGTTCTCAGAACTGGTAAATATCAACTCACAAGAAGGGTTGTGCGAGAAGATATGCAGCGGAAACCATGTTCGTTCTGAGCGTTGAAAAGGTTTTCTAACCAAAAATTTCAAGAGCATGTATCGCTTTTTCCCGCCTCCCCAAGGGGGATGCGGGAAAAAGCGATGCAGAGTAATCTGCTGTTATAGTGACCCGTAAAGTTAACATAATATTTAGGGTCGCCCCACTGATTGCACAATGGCCCCAATAGCCCCAAACGGCCCATAATACCATTAAATATTGTTTTTCGGGAGAGAGATAAATACTTTAGAAAAAATGTAACCTCACAAGGAGGTGCCTCCCTAGCTCAGTCGGTAGAGCGATAGACTCTTAATCTATTGGTCGCGGGTTCGAGCCCCGCGGGAGGTGTTCAAGTCGTACGTTTTTTTTTTGATATGTTCTGTTGTCGTTGTTGTGCCGTGCCTTTTTTTACCATTTTTGGTCCCTTTTTGTTCTTTGTTTGACGGACTGATACAGTACTACATGTATATTGATACAGTAAAACATGTATCAGTGGGCATCCCTGGTACCCGTGGTAACCCTGGTAACCTTACAGAGTTCACTTTGTTATTAGCTTTACAGTAGCTATTGATGTACATGAAGTCATCGAAAAAAAAATCAATTCGGGGGATGATGCAGCAATGGATTACCTTCGAAGTTGGAGCGTCGTCTATTCAATTTTTTTTTCGTCCTACCAATGCCTGTCGCTACCCTTGCTACCCTGAAGAGCCCAGTAGCATGTTCGCCAACAGGCGTCGCGGACTGCCTAGTTACTCCCGGGCAGATAACCCTACACTACGAATGCAGCTACCCCAACGCGGGGAGCTACATTGCATTGCAATAACCAACAGAGACTAGGATACCAATGTGGAAACTCGAAACAAATTGTTCTATTCACAAAAATAGTCACACTTCGTAACATCCACATCTAAAGAGATTTCTTATCTTCCTTATCCACCGCCCCAGGCGGTGCCATGGAGTCACGGAAAGGGATGATACTTGCTGTAAGGAACCCTGTATCAATAAATCGTGATAGTAGATTGGTGGTGATAGCGTACATGCCCAAATCTCTTACCACTGTGCGCCCGACTGATTTGAAAATGACATTAGCCACGTCTTCGGGTGTCCATCCGAATTTTGAGAGCACGTTCAAGACGCCAAACTTTGGAACTGAAGCGTACAAATTGCTATGCGTGTATGACGGATGGAAGACTGTCACATCGATTCCATGGCTCTCAGCTTCTATGGCTAGCGATGTTGCAAAATGGCTTAGAAGAGCCTTGGTTGCTCCATACATAATTGCAAACGGACTAGGCTGCTCACCAAATCAACATCAGATAACCTCGCCAAACAGTGTCAGCACTTCGCAGGTGGACAGGAGCATCATATCGCACTACCGTCGAAACGTTGAGTAAGCTATACAAGCACACAAACTTACCATGAAAAATGCCGCTGATGAGGTGAACGCAATGCAGCCTTTGATATTCTCATCAATCATCCGCCTGTAAAAGTGATGTGTAAGTCGAATGGCAGAGGTAGCATTGCAGTCCACATTGGCCATGTGCATGTCGATCGGTTTTTGATCGAAAAATCCCATTACCAGAAAGCCGGCATTATTGATTAGAATCGAAATCTGTACATCATCAGTGCTCTTCTTCACCTCGGTCATGTAAACGTCCGGAGCTGATGCAAGGTTGACTGGAACGGCACGAATTTCGACATTAGGGAACTCTTTTGTCAGCTCTTCATGTGCCGTCTTCAATAAATTATCCTCCAGTGCGACGATGCACACGCTGATGCCCTACAAATTAGAAAACACAGCCCTCGCGAATGTAGCGTTGGTAAGTGACGAATTCCAGTATGGTAATATTAGTAAGTACCCCAGTTTACGAAAACCATACCTGAGATGCCAGCTTCTTTGATACAGCTTTGCCAATTCCGCTTGATCCGCCTGTCACGACCGCCCAGGAGCCGTACTTCTCACGTAGATTCTGTACGTCAGCAATGAATGTGAGATAGAACAGTGGGAGGAGATATAGGGCCAAAGAAATGATACATGCAATTGCACATGCTACGCAAAAGTAGTTCCATGCCAATGCAATATCCTCCATTTCTGGTTTGCTGAATTTAATTCACTCCTAAAGGATGGGGGAAGCAGAAACTTGATGTTGGCTGTTCTCTCAAACTGTCGCGTTCTTCGTTTTCCAATGGCCCAACGGATTAATATATCTAATGCGGACCTTCAACGAAATTACTCACTGCCAGAGACTTCCGACAAATGCGAAGATCTAAAGTTTTCAATAAATGTGTTTGATTAGGAATAGTGCGATAGAGATTCATTTCGCACATGTGTCATACATGTGCGAAATGAATCTCACACATGATGTGTACACGGGTGTTTCCGGAAATTGGCACTGGCAACAATGGGAACCTTAAAAACCGCAAAAATAAATTGTAGCAAATTTGTTCACAACATTACAGATCAGGTCAGTCCTTCAGCCCACTCCCAGCACCTTCTTCTACCCACAGCTCATGGTATTACACGTGTCTGTGTGCAAGATACCAATGAGGCCGACCCCCTTCACGGCCCTCTCACAGCTCGAAGGAGCACGTCAGCACTTCAGTACTACAGTAGTTGAGCAGCAGATCTGTAAATACGGCACACCTCGTACCCCTTGGTGTCTACCTTTTTGGGGGTATCTACCATATCTACTTGCACCATCCTTCCGGCTAAAGACATGTAGCTTCCTAGCAGTCCAGCCATCTCCTCGACCCCTGCTGCCCGTGCCACCCGCAGACGAGTCCGCTCCATCATGGGCGCGCCACCCCTCTTCCGCGCCAGGCCTTCCAGCCTGCTGAGCCACTCCCCCCGCCTCCAGGAAGCGCTGCAGCGGCTGCGTCATCTCATGGACTGGGAGAGTCGACCGCGCGTCAGCACCGAGCCGGGAGTCCAGAA